>JARYGA010031927.1:0-38202 GCA_030545235.1 Helianthus tuberosus
TCTCGGAGAAATTTTGAGCTACTTGATTTAATTGGTTTTCAATGTTTTGAATGCTAGCTTGTTGATTTCTAAAATTCGATTCCAATTGCTGAAATCGATCCGAGTTTTTCTTTTCGGTGTCGGAGATGAGGCGAGATACAGTATCTTCGAGCCTTTCCCGTCCACCTTATTGTTGAGAAAAGTTTTGTGGTTGTTGGAAGTTAGTTCGTTGGTTTTGTTGGTTACTACTATTGCCGGGATCTCTCCAACCAAGGTTAGGGTGGTTACGCCATCCTTGGTTGTAGGTACCCGTTGGTGGACCCGACGGCCTAGGTCTATTATCAATGTAGTTTACCGTTTCTGTTTGATCGTCTACTTCCTTCATACAACTCCAATTTTCATGTGGTCCACCACACCCCTCACAAGCCATAACCGAGGCCGTTTTTGCCATTTCTAACTTTTTGATTTTTGAAGAGAGGGCCACGATTTGGGCTTGTAGAGAAGTGCTTTCATCAACCTTATGGGCGCCCGGGGCAATAGATTTATTACCTCGGGGAGTGTGCCACTGAAAATTAGTTTGAGAAATTTCCACAATTTGATTATATATTTCATTTGGGCGACGATTACCTAAAAGTCCCCCGGAGCTAGAATCAAGTGTTTGTCTTGTGTGTGGCAACAATCCATTGTAGAAAGTGGATACTTGTTGCCATACTGCAAGACCGTGATGAGGACACTTTCTTAGTAGCTCCTTGAACCTTTCCCAAGTTTCATATAAGGATTCCCCATCCTCTTGTGAATATGTATTAATTTCAGTCATTAATTTTGCCGTTTTAGCAGGAGGGAAATACTTATATAGAAAGTTTTGGGCTAGTTCATCCCGGGTGTTACCGAGCCAACTGGGAGGGTGTTAAGCCAAGCCTTAGCTCGTTCTTTTAGTGAAAATGGAAACATTCGAAGGCGAATGGCGTCGTTTCATTCTCCATTTATCTGAAAGGTATCACATATTTCTAAGAAATTAGTAATATGTAGATGATGATCCTCGTCCGCAAGCCCATGGAAGGTTGCAGAGTTTTGAAGCATTTGTATCAAATGCGGCCGGAGTTCGAAGTTATTGGCTTCGACATTTGGTGCATTGATAGCGGCGCCGAGATTACCTATAGTGGGTCGTAGGTAATCCATGAGGGTACATTGGTCCGCCATTGGAAGTGGGTCCCCCGAAACTTTCTCTTGGTTTTTAGCTTTAAGTCTTTTTCTGAGAAAGCGTTCGGGTTCTTCTAGAGGTTCTTTTATGTCTCTACTAGAACTGGAGCTCATGCACTACGTAGGAAGTTCAAATGTGGTGCCTAGGTTCCAAGTCCTGCAACAAAAATAAAAAAGAACGTTGGTCAGAAGGTTCACCACGGCCCCGTGTTCAGCGAACACGGCCCGTGGTCGGAGATACAGTGATTGTTTTCCGGATCCCTGTTACTGGGAATTGGGCACGGCCCCGTGTTGCACCGACACGGCCCCGTGTTCAGCTCTCTGTAACTCGGAAAATAAAAACTGCCAGTAACAAGGCTGGGCACGACCCGTGTCCGACCAGGCACGGCCCGTGCTGAGCTTTGCAGAAGCTGAAAAAAATCCTAAAAAAAGGAAAGATAAGAAAAAACGATTAGGCCGCTGATTCCTATCTTTCTTAAAATCCTTGTGTCCCCGGCAACGGCGCCAAAAACTTGATGTGCGTGAAGTGTGTTATGGTTTTAATGTTTATTTTAAGCCCTTTTACACTTTCTTTAGCCAAGTTTTGAATTTATAGAACACAATATTTACTAACACTAAACACACATATGGGCAAGTGCACCCATCGTGAGCGTAGTATAGTGTTGGTAAGATACTGAGGTCGTCCATGGACACAAGAGCTTTTAATACCGGTTTATCCTCAACGTCTAATCAAATCAAAAGTTTAGAAAAATGTTTTAAACTAAGAAAATAAAAACTAACTAAAATGCTGAAAAATAAAAATAAAAGAAAAAAACAGATAGATAAGATGAATCACTTGGCTCCGACTCGTGTTTAGTGTAACCTTTGATTATTTCCGCACTTTTGCACTATTTAAGAGATTATCTTAGTTATTGTAGTAGGCCCCTTTTTGGAGGTGACGTTACCCTCAACCCAGTAGTTTGAGTCAGCAAGGATACAATCCTAAATGGTCGGATTATTGAAAGATAATTAATTAAGTTATTAATGCATAATGTGGTAGGCCCCTCTTTTGAAGGCGACGTTACCCTCGGCTAAGTAGTCTGAGTCAGCAGGGATACAGTCCTAAGTAGCCGGGTTAAAGTTTTAATAGTAGTTTAACATATGAGGGGATCAAAGAGTTTGGACCCCCGCCATCCAATACCGTTAAGTATTGAAGGAGGTCCTACTAAATTTGACCCATGTCCTTTGCAGGATCTATACACTGAACAATGGCAAGACTCTTACCAAACCGTTCCCCTAACCCCCGACCAGGTAGCCAACATACCTCCATATAGACCATGGAGATATGAATGGTGAAAATCTTTTATTTTATATAGACAGTAAAATAATGCCAAGACACCACGGACAAACGATAAGGAAGAATCACCTTCAACATAAGAAACTAGTTATTAAAGTCATTAATACATAACCAATTAAAAAGTGCGAAAAGATTAAAAATAAAAAGTATTACACTAGACACTTTGTCTTCACCAAGTGATGTAAGAGACTTAGGCAAACATGGCGTTGATTGTCAAGAACTCTTACGATCAATCTTGGATCCCGAGACGACTCACACACTCTATGATGGACAATGGATGATGGTGGTGGATGATGGTGTTATGGTGGTGGTGGGTGGTGGGTGAAGTGTGAGAGAGGTGGTGTGCCTAGGGATGGTTTGAGCTTGAGCCAAGCACTCTTATTTATAGGCTGAACAGAAGCTCGGGCACGGCCTCGTGTCCACATCCTTCTATGTCTTCATTAATTGCTCTTGTCTTTATTAGTTGACCACGACCCCGTGTCCGCTGGGCACGACCCCGTGTGCAGAAGCATATCTGTACTATCAAGATTTTCCTGGATTCTGCGAATCTTATAGTTGACCACGGCCCCGTGTCCGCTGAGCATGGCCCCGTGGTGGGCGATGGAAGCTTCTACAACTTTGTCTTTTATGCTGACACTTGGGCACGCCCCCGTGTTCACTGAGCACGGGGCGTGTTCAGCCTTATGTTCTCTTGTTTTGCTTGGGAAGATGCTTTCGGGGAGGTCGGGCATGCCACGTTTGTTCCTTTTCTTGTATTTATGTTAGATTTAGTTGCCTTTTTTGCTTCTTTTGTTAATTTGAGCTCATTTAATCATGAAAATACAAAAGGAAGACAAAAACACACTTTTTCCAACATTAGTACTAAAAAAGGGTTAGTTTTATGCCATAATTGATGTAATTTATATGTTGCATTTTGCACACATCACAAACAGAAACGGGGACAACGAATCACCCTAGAGCAGCCCACGAGAACAATCAAACTCCCTAGTCGGCGACCCATTAACCAGGACCGAAGCTCTAGCGGAGTATAGAGTTTCCATTACCCATCCTCTCCATCTTCTTGGAAAATTCATTTGAGCCATAATCGAATTAAGAAACGCCCAATTAACCGAATCATAGGCCTTGTTGATATCGACTTTAAAGAACATCCCCCTCCGTTTAGTCTTCTTAATACAACTTAATACTTAATTCAATACTAGTGGGCCATCCATAATATTTCTCCCATCCAAAAAAGCCGATTGTTGTTCCGAAATCAAATTCCCCAACACCCCTTTTAGCCGGTTCACTAGAACCTTTGAGATCACTTTATTAACCACACAAATTAAGCTTATTGGTCTTAAATCCGTAGGGCTGACCGGATCCTTCACCTTTGGGATTAATGCAATAAACGAGGAAGTACAACACTTACTAAGAGAACCATGCTCATAAAATTTATTAAAGAGGCTGACGAAATCTGAGCGGAGAACCGACCAACATTTTTTAATGAACTTGAAGTTGAAACCATCTGGGGCCCGGTGCATGATCTCCTTCACATTCCCAAACTGCCGCCTTAATTTCATATTCTAAAAATGGTGCTTCCAACAAGGTTGCCTCCGAGTCAGAAATAGAGGATAAGTTAGGACAAACCATATCCGGTCTTACCGGCATTGGCTCTGTAAACTGAAGACGAAAAAACTCATATAGCGATTCTTTAATACATAGTGGGTTTGTAACCCAAATGCCATTAACCTGTAACCCATTTAATCTATTTGTACTGATATTAGAATTAATAACATGATGAAAATATGCAAAATTCTCATCACCATCTACGGCCCACTTAGACCTAGACTTTTGATGCAAGTCCAATTGTTTAAGTCTATCAAATTCTGCCATATAATTCATGCACTCTGCTCGTTCCAACAGTTCATCTTCCCGCAACATTCTTTCTTCCGCCAATCTTTTAATATATGCTAAACGCCTCTTTTTACCACCAAAAATACCTTCTCTCCTTTCCTTTTCCACTTTCTGCCAAGACTTGATATTATTTTTCAACCATCTCAATTTAATAGCAAGAGCAAGATCCGCTTGACCCGAAAAGGTAAACTTTCCACACAGCTGCAGCACATAATCTAAAAAACCTGGATACTCAAACCAGGAATTAAAAAACCTAAACGGTATATGGCCAAAATCTGACAAAATTTTTGAAAGCACAATTGGCCGATGATCCGATACTTCCCTGTCTAAAGCAACTACTGCTGCGTTTGGCCATCTTTCCCTAAATCCCAGACAGACGAGGAACCGATCCAGCTTACTCAACTTCATCCCATTGTTAGAAATATACGCGAAGCTACCCCCACCCATATTATATTCAACCAGCCCAGCCGAGAGAATAAATTGATTGAATGCATCAGCATTAGCTTCAACAAAACTATGAATTCATTCTTTCACTAGCATCCCGCACTTCGATAAAATCACCCATCATTATCCAAAGTCCTTGTATCGATTCCTAATCCCCAATATCTCCAGCCATAGTGCCCGCCTACTACTTGCATCATTTGGGGCATACACATTAACTAAATTAACCCTACACCCATATTGGACCAAAATTCCAGAAATAACAATAAAATTTCTATTTTGAATTATATTACCACACCTGAATACTGTTGGACACCAAATGCAAGCTAGCCCACCCGATCTTCCTTGAGAATTAACCACAACAACTTTAAATTCAGCTCTGCCCCAAAACTTACTGAACAAAAACGACTCTGAATCCTGTAGCTTGGTTTCCTGAATTGCAAGAAAATGTATCCCATAACTCGTCTTTAACCCACGATCCAATCCGATTTCCGATCACACTGAACACCTCTCAAGTTAACGGATAAACAATTCATCAAGAACTGTTGATAACACCTTCTTCATCAATTAATCTCCCAGTAGCGGATACGAATCCATCCAAATTAATACCAATTAATGACCCGATTCCAGTCGTAGCCTGAACCTCACACTCAAGATCTTGTTGCTGATTCAGATCTACATGAGCAGGGTCATCATCCAACTCCGAAAACCCATCTACCGCGGCCCCCAAGCGAGCACGATCAGTCTGTACCTCTTCGTGTTGAACCGAGTTGGTGTGAATATCCTTACCATTGCCGTATTTTTCATTAACTGGGGTGTTGAGATCTATAGGTTCAGTCACTGGATCCTGAAAAAACAACCTTTGAGTGGGCCCCTGAGTAAGTGAGTAGACCCAATTGACGGTGGGCTGAGTTCAGACCTATTCCTTTTACCCAAGTTAGCACCTGGTGTTGGGCCATCATTCACCATATGGTTATTGGGCTTATTAAGATTCTCACCTGGATTCAAAACATTAGGCCCACTATTATTATTAGTATTATTTAACAAATCAGTGTCATCCCCAATAACATTGGAAACACGCGCTGGTATTTCAACTTCCCCATGCACGTCCATAATTTCCACACCATCATTAATGATTTGAGCCCCTTGATTATCCGATGCCTCTTGATATTTCGGCGACTGTTCATTGGCCTCCTGAGGACCACCTTCTCTGACGATCAGAGAAGCCACCTTTTTTTCCGGTATCGGAAATTGATCATCCTTAGACCTGATCTCACCATCCTCATACTCTTCCATATCGTGTGTTTCAGAACCTGTATCCGACTCCGTATCTGATTCTTCACCCCTCGTCCCATCCGAAGTCTCATTATCAAAGTTCAGAGACCACCGCTCCGATGATTCTGAGACCCAGATTACTATACTCTTGTCATTCCACTTTATCACCACGGCTTCATCAATTCTAGACTTTTGGGACGTCATTACTTTGACCGTACCAATCGAGTTATCCTCCTCACTCCATGAAAATGCTGAAGACTGAACTATATCACCGAATAAACCACCGATTTTATCAAACGGAGTATTATCTCTGATCCTAAAAGGCACACTGGAGCATTTCAAGTTAACGATCCGACTAAATGGGATGTCTTCCCCATTCCAAATATTGAACTTGGTGAATACCGACGAGAAGAATGAACCATGTTGAACAATTAACTCCTTCGCTGATGTATTATCCTTAAAAGTAATTATAATAGTAACACCACCAACATATGACAAGCCAAAATCGACCAAACCTTCTTCTTCAAACGATCTTCTAATATTAGATAAAGCCCAGATATCTTTAGCATAGCCGATAATTGATCTACCAATGAAGTGTAATGGGTAAAGAGCTCCTTTGCCCTCCACAGTCACTATTTTTGCCCCTAGACTGCCCGAGTCCTTCTTACCTCTTAACAGATCTGCAAACGACGTCCCATTTTGAACAAACGAAGGTCCACTCGGACCCATTCCAGATGGCTGTTTACTATGAGGAGGTTGGTCATCATTGTTGCTACCACCCGTATACTTATCATTGGACTGATTATTCTCCTTCGGACGCCATTCACTCCGACCAAAAGTTTCCGATGCATAGTTGAATCTTTTATGGTCCTTATCAGACTTTGCCAAAGAAACACTAACCTTCATGTCGAACATCTTGACGGTGTTCATCGACGCTAGAGTCTCCTTCAAATTCTCTACTCCAACGTAGCGTACAAATCCAAAGCATTTGCCCCTAGCATCCCTCTTCCGAGCCACATACACATCCGATACAAAGCTATACGGTTCAAAAGCCCTCCACAGTATGTTCCTTGACACTCGATCAGAGATATTATGAACCAGAAACGTCCATTCAACCCCATCTCCTCTACTTCTTTTATTTTTTCGATATTGCACATCGGACCATGGACCACCATCACCCTGTTCACCCACTCCAACATTCTTCGTTACCATTTAGTGAAACCACAGAAATCCTAAGAGGCGAATGGATTAGGCCAAGCCCAGATAGGGAGAACGGTTAGATCAAGATCTGCTTCGAAGAACCGATCGATTAAACCCCGCTCACTAAACAGGCTAGGTGTTCGTCGTCGAGCAACTCAAAGCAATTTTCGGGCAGCGAGAAGCGATTGAACCTGCTAATGAGGAGAAACGAAAAGACAGCCCAATCCCGGAAGCGAATGGAATAACAGCACGAAGAGTTAGGATGGAAGGTCAGCCGGATTCAGGCGACCTCGCACACTAACCCTAGCAACTGCCTTCGTCGAGCCGCCGTCGATGGGTTAAGAGAGAGAGAGGCTACAATCTATTTAAATTCTATGTAAACAATATTATTTGAATTTTACTTTGACGATTGGTTATAAGGCAGTTGAAAATGTTGTTGAAATTGTTATTTTAGTTTGCATTAATGTCCATTTTAGGTAAATGAATCGTTAGAATGGTATTTACCTCGGCCCATAGCAACAATTTTTTTTTCACAAATATGTCTCCAAAACACCGGTTCCTCTTGGTTGGTACCTATTTAATATAAAAGAAAGTATTTTTTATGAGATAAAATTTTATACTTGTATTAATAAAAGACATTTTTAGTTGTCAAAAATTTTTACGTTTAAAAAAACAAATTTACTACATAATATATTTACCGATGTTGGATATCCGATACATTTAGCCACAATCATGACAACGTAAATTCTTGGGCATTTGTACACCTCTCGAATGTATTTGGAACACGTTCTTCGTCCGGTTTCTTTCTACGGTGTGTACCGGTTGCGACGATTATGGGATTTGTGTAATTTTTGTGGAATAGAAGAAGAAACCGGGTGCCGCTTGTGACGGATGCGGGGTTTATGGCATTTGATAGGTTTGTGGGGAATTCTCTCTTATCAACGGTGAATACTCGAGTTCGTTCGTGTTTTGATCATGGCACGGGTCGTCTTGGTAGATCGATTGAGGTTTGCAAAAAAACAAGTGGTTCGGATCGAAAGAGGTTATGTTGTTGTTTGGGAACATGGAGAATGAATACAAATTTGTGAGTTGAGATGTGAAGTTTTTGACAGAAGGGGTTTCGTAGTTGTGTAGTAAAAAAAATATGAAAGGAAATATACATATGGTTAAAAGAATTTAATATATATAGGGTAGGGACTACCCTAAATAGAAACACATGTTAATTAATCGAGAAATGTGAGAAATATTCTAGACCATACATTTTCTATAAGTCAAAAAAATATTTGTTTTTATTTTTGCTGCCCATCACACCTTTTAAGGTTTTTTTTTTTTTTTTTTTTTGTAAATATACACATGTGTATATTGTCAATTTTGAAATTATACACATGTGTATATCATCAAACATATATGTCATACTTAGTTTTCAATTTCAAACACGTATTGATACTTATGTACAATAGCAAAAACATGTTCAGAAAAATAATATTCTTTATATACATATATGTGCATTAACAAACACAGATGTATGGTACTTATTTTTCAATTTTAAATACGTATATACAAATACGTGTAATTCAAAAAGAAAAAGGTAACAAAAAAGGGACGATTTAGCCAAAAAATTGCTTAGGAAAAATGTGTGATTCTGAATGTTTCTCATATTTCTCAATTATCCTATTGCTTCTCACATGATCTTATATATATATATATATATATATATATATATATATATATATATATATATATATATATATCGACCTATAAAAGAACAGATGAGATCCATTGGTCAAGAAATAAGCAATCTTCCTAAAGATAGTTAATCTTGAACACCTAATTAGAACATCTGTTCAAGAGCATGACAAACATCTGATAAAGACTTGGAACCGTTGTTCAAGATGATACAACATATGTTGAAGCTAAAGTCTGTTGAAGACCAAAGCCCTGATCAAGCCAAAGGTCTGATGTAGAAGACCAAACATCTGTATGGCCAAACAGATGTTTGGACAACAGTAACAGAGGATGACTTAGACAGTGGTTTCTCAATGTAAAAGTACTTATCTTATCAATGTTTAGAATAGCTAGATCAGATGTTAAGATTTGCATAGATGTTTGTAACATCTGTGGAATCTTTTCTGTTAGGAATGTTAGACATAACTATCAGGGTGATGTCGGCCAACCACTGAACAAAGCTTTCGTACTTAGTATAAATAGATCACACTAGTTAGTGATCTATTTATCACACGGTTCACCTTTTCTCTTGTACGAACTGATTTGTTTACATGATCAGTTGAGGTGGAATCTGTAGAGTCAATAGAGTTGTAAAACATTGAATCTTTTGAGATTAATGAAAAAAATCTTTGATCATGACTTCTAGTTTGTGAATTTTATTGTGTTTGATCAATATTTTTTTACAAATAAAAAACTCAGTTTTAACAATTGATATCAGAGCTTGGTCACATTAAACCTATTTCATAATTAATTTAACACAAAAAGGTCAGGTCAGCTCATCAAAAGATCCAATTCAGTTCGTAGCTCAGGGATGTATAGTGAAGAACTAAACAAGTGTCTTTCACATACTCTGTTTTTCTTTAAAAGATCTTGAGAAAATGGCACAAAACGATCCACACAACACTGGCTTCCGTAATAAACCACCTATCCTTGTCAGATCTGATTCAATATTTGGTAGCGTAGGATGGAGCATACACCTAGCTAAACAAAATACTGGTTGTTGGAAATATGTTGTCTTCGGGCCTCATGTTCCAATGGTGCTGACGTGTGCGGGTGTGTATATAGTTTTTAGTATATTTTTAGCTCTTTTTACTCGCCAATTCAAGTTTTAAAATTATAAAACACGATATTCTCCTCTCACTCAACACACACGTTAGGGCAAGTGCACCCATCGCGGACGTAGTATAGTGATGGCAAAATACCGAGGTCGTTCAAGGACATAAGAGCTTTTAGTACCGGTTTATCGTCAACGTCTAATCGAACCAAACTTTCAGAAAAGATTTTTAAACTATAAAAAGATAAACTATAAACAGAAAAAAAAATGAAAAACAGATAGACTTGGTTCCGACTTATCTTTCATGTACCCTTTTGATGATTTCCGCACTTTAGGCATTTTAAGAGATTATCTTAGTTATAGTAGTAGGCCCCTCTTGTAAAGACGACGTTACCCTCAACCTAGTGGTTTGAGTCAGCAAGGATACAATCCCACTATTTCGGAATATTGAAAGATAATTAAGTAAGTTATTAATGCAAAAAGTGGTGGGCCCCCTTCCAGGTAGTGATCACCCTCAACCGTTGGTCTTAGTCAGCAGGGATACAATCCTCGTGGGGTTGGTGTAAAGTTTTAATAGTAGTTTATAGATAAGGGATTCACGCTTTTTGCACCTCTCCCGTGGTAGGTAATGCCCGCTCCGACTCGTGAGGTGTTACTTGGCATGAACCAGGTTCTCGCAGGATCTATACACTGAACGAGATATAAAATTTACTCAATCACCCTTCTAAACCCTTTCCAGGCAATTAACGCGCCATATATAGATCACAAAGACACGAATATGTGAATCAACGACTTACGAAGAATGATTAGATAAATTTGCCGTCAATATAAAAAAACTAGTTATTAAAGTCATTAATACATACCCAATTAAAAAGTTGCCAAAGATTGGAAATCATAAAAGAAAATATATAAAAGATATGTCTTCACCAAGTGATGTAAAAGTTTAGCCAAGCATGGCCTTTTTTTGACAAAGACTCTTACTATCAATCTTGGATCCCGAGACTACACACACACTCTAAAAGATGGAAAATGGATGATGGTGGTTGATGATGTCGTTGTAGTTGTGGTGGAGTAGTGGCAAGTGAGAGAGAAGTGGTTTACCAAGGGATGGTTTGGAGTGGAACCAAGCACATCTATTTATAGCTAAAATCAGAAGCTCCACCACGGCCCGTGCCCGCCTGGCATGGCCCCGTGGTCATTTCTTGTCAGATCTTGTACTAATACTACATACCCTCAAAATCCACATCGCAGTACTACTGCGTGGATTGTGACTGACCAGGATCCAGTCATCAATCATACTGAACAGTAATATTGATAGAGTTCGCCAACCATAAAGTTTAGTGAAACTCATAGTTAAAGTCCAAAAGTTTTTAAGTTCAAATAACAGTTTAAATAAGCAGCGGAAGCATAGTAGAATAGTTCAAACAAAAGTTCAAGTTTCTAAATTATTTAATAAACCTAACACACGGGTTTAGACATCCACTACACATCCCCAAGCTGCAAGCTCCTGAGTCATTGAGTACCTGCAAAGCATGCAGTAGGGTATCAACAAAATGTTGGCGAGTTCATGAGTTTGTCCAGTTTTAATTCCAAAAACTCAATAGTTAATTTACTCATTTACATCATGCCATGCGGAGCTACCCCATATGTAAGCTACTAAACTGTGTTATACCAAATACCCTGCGACCTCTGTTTGTTTGCCTCGCGTTGTCAATGTCTATCATCATTGACGGGTTTTGCCCGAGTCTATTAGTTCACGACTTATCCTCTACAGGCACGGTGTGAGGCTGGTGAGACCTAGATAGCGCTACCAACTATTAACCCGTTCTCCCGACCCCTGCGACTAATCAGTATCAAGAGTAGGGAGTTTAGTGATAGAGTTTCGTTTAGTCTTGCTCATTGCATCTAATATAAATAGTAATTAACTTGAGCGTCCCACACAAGGGGAGAAAAGTATGTTTGTACCCCACACTAGGAGGTAGCGTTGTTTATCCGTTTCCCAACCACCGAGAACGCATGCTTTTAGAAGGTTGTGAACTCACATTGGGTTGCTCGGCAGATGGTTTACTTGGTCAAGTGTGCTGGTCAACCATGTCCTAATATGGTTACCAGTATAGGTCAGGCTCGGGTACGAATAAGTCACGTATGTCTACACGTATCTAACACATACCACGTAGGTTACACTATCATTCCCGATACTGGGCTTATTCTAACGCACAACCAAATTAAACAGTAACAATTAACACATAGCATATATGTCATACAATCTCATTGGGCCTGTCCTATAATACTAGCAGTTAACAGTAGCATGTATCATGAAGTTCAGTTTAAACAACAATAGAAATACGCGGTCCAATCATGTCATTAACTAACGCGGCCTAATCACTAAGGTAAGCAGTCCAGTCACCAGGTGGTCTCGACTTGAGATCATAGGGTCTCGAGTCGCATCCAAAGGTCTCGAGTAGTGGATTTTCAAGTCGAGACCATGTAGGTCTCGAGTCCCGTCTCGAGTTCAGATCACGGGGTCCTGACTCTAGATCATGCCGGTCTCGAGTTCCTGAAGTTTGTCTGCTGGTCTCGAGTTGTCATGAGGAGGTCTCGACTCGCAACACTATTGGAATCTTTCTAGAACCTGACCAAACTTTGTATGAACCAATAGGATTTTCTTAACATGTTTCCATCATCCGTATATTCCCAATTTGGATCAAATCAGCAATTTCAAAATATTCTATCATCATCAAACTGTTCTTCAATCAGGGTTTTCATCATTTGAAAGAATGTTCCTACAAAACAGATCCACACTAGCATTTACTATCTATGAATCATCACTGGCTCCTAGCAACTAATATTCATTCTTTAATTCAGAAGCACATTTACACCTTCTCATGTTTCACAACAATCTTTCCTAATATCTTCAACAACATTATTATACAGAAACATGTTTGCATATGATCTATCATTAATACAATCCGAATATCAAGCTGGCACAATAGTCCTCTAATCATTTTAACCTTATTAGTCATATAGAAACATGCATATTATACAAGAACATGTGCACCATTCAACAACTAAACACTTTCATCATACTTAAACAATAGTCCTAATGCATATTATCGCTAAACAATCAAGATGAGGCACTAGCCGAAGCTGTTTGAGTGCGAGTGTGTGTGCGGGATCGAATAATGATTGAGCTTCAAGCCTTCACCTTCCATCCGACCTCAAGAATGTAAGAATGTAGGGTTTTGTAGGGTTTCTAGAGAGAAAAAGCTAGGGAGAGTGAAAGAGAGAGATAGGATGGAATGTTTGGGAATTGTGAGAGAATGGTGGCTGCCCAAAAATGGCAATGTCGTCTAATAACATGGGTTTTATACCCAGGAGAGAGAGCATCGCATACCTTGGGCTTGGGTGCGGTTTCGAGTAGGCTCTTGGGCCAGTTCTAGTCGGTGCAGCCCGCTAGTTTTAGTCTAGTAGATCCCGAGTCGAGACCTGGCGGTCTTAGCTCCTAATATAAAGCACATTCCTAACTATATATATATTACACATACACATCATGAATCACATATTACACAGAAATCACAAGTCTTCATTTAATAATATACGTACACATAACTTTATTACATAATATGGTTGTTTGGGAGGACCCGAAGTGTCACATTATCCCCAAGTTTTAAGAACTTTCATCCCGAAAGTTAAAGCGCAGCCACTGATAAGCTAGTATGTGTGAGAACATCTCCGATGGGTGTCACATCATCCCCCCGTTAGTTTGGAATTTCGTCCCGAAATTCCGTTGTAGCTTTAGTGCTGGGAGTTTCGTTTGCAAACAAATGGGGATACTTGCGCTTCATCTGGTCTTCCCGTTCCCATGTAAACTCTGGGCCACGATGCAAGTTCCAATGAACTCGTACGATAGGTATCTGGCTACGTTTGATGGTTTTGACTTCTCGATCCGTGATCTCAATCGGTTCCTCAATAAAGTGTAGCTGATCCTCAATAGTGAGTTCCTTGAAAGGAATGATGAGTGTTTTATCTGACAGGAACTTCTTCAGATTAGACACGTGAAAGACGTTGTGTACCGCACTCAGCTCTTCAGGCAGATTCAATCTGTAAGTAACCTTACCAATCCTTTCGGTAATTCCGAATGGTCCAACATTGCGGATTAAGCTTGCCCCATTTACCAAAACGAACCACACCCTTCCAGGGTACGACTTTAAGTAGAACCCGGTCCCCGACCTGGAATTCTAGCAGTTTCCTACGCTTATCAGCGTAGCTTTTCTGACGGTCACGAGCTGTCGCCATGCGTTGTCTGATCTGGGCAATCTTTTCCGTAGTCTCGACTACAAGCTCCGGGCCGGTAATTTGGCTTTCACCAACTTCCGCTGAACATAGAGGTGATCGGCATTTATGACCGTACAATACCTCAAAGGGTGCTGCCTGAATGCTGGTGTGGTAGTTGTTGTTGTAAGAAAACTCCACCATGGGTAGGTGTCGTTCTCACCCGTTTCCAAAATCAATGACACATGCTCTCAACATGTCTTCAAGTGTTTAGATGGTGTGTTCAGTTTGACCATCGGTTTGCGGGTGGTAAGCAGTGCTCATATCCATACGTGAGCCAAAAGATCTATGTGTAGCTTGCCATAACTCGGATGTAAAGCGTGGGTCGCGATCGAAAATGATAGAGATTGGCACCCCATGCCTAGCGACTATTTCCTTCAAGTAGATAATAGCTAGCTTTGAATACTTGTCTGTTTCCTTGATTGCAAGGAAGTGGGAAGACTTGGTTTGGTGGTCCACGATCACCCATATGGTGTCATTCCCGCTTTGGGACCTTGGTAAGCCTGTAACGAAATCCATGGAAATTTGTTACCATTTCCATGTTAGCAGCTCTGGCTGTTGCAACAGGCCTGATGGCTTCTAGTATTCGACCTTGACCATAGCGCAGGTCAAGCATTTGCTAACGTACTTAGCAATAATGACTTTCATGTTAGGCCACCAATACATTATTTTGAGATCGTTATACATTTTATCGGCGCCAGGATGTATCGAGTAACGAGATTTGTGTGCTTCGTCCATCACTAGTTCTCGAAGTTTTCCATAAGATGGAATCCAGATGCGGTCCGCAAAGTAGTTAATACCGTCTTCCTTGAGTTCAAGTCGTTTCTCCATGCCCCGTAGGGATTCAGCTAGGAGATTTTCCGCCTTTAGTGCTTCAACTTGAGCGTTGCCGATCTGACTAGGAAGGTTCGAGTGGATAGTGAGCTGTAAAGCACGAACACACTTAGGTTTGGTTTCCTTCCTACTAAGGGCGTCAGCCACACCATTAGCCTTGCCTGGATGGTACTTAATTATGCATTCGTAGTCGTTAAGGAGTTCGACCCATCTACGCTGCCGCATGTTTAACTCCTTCTGGTCCAGAATATGCTGGAGACTCTTGTGATCAGTGTATATCGTACATTTGTTACCGTATAAGTAATGTCTCCAAATCTTGAGTGCGAAGACGACTGCCCCGAGGTCTAAGTCATGTGTCATGTAATTCCGTTCGTGAATCTTGAGTTGTCGAGAAGCGTATGCGATAATTTTCTCGTGTTGCATTAACACGCAACCGAGCCCATGGATAGACGCGTTACAGTAGATGACAAAGTCGTCGGTACCCTCAGGTAACGAAAGAATAGGAGCACTACAAAGGTTTTCCTTAAGCTTCTGAAAAGCAGATTCCAGAGCCTCATTCCACTTGTAAGCAATACCCTTCTGGGTGAGAGTCATGAGAGGTTAAGCAATCTTGGAAAATCCCTTGATGAATCTACGATAGTACCCTGCCAATCCCAAGAATTGGCGAACTTCGGTCGGTGTCTTCGGTGTAGGCCAATTCTTAATGGAGTTGATCTTAGCTGGATCGACGTAAATCCCATCCTGATTGACCACGTGCCCAAGTAAATGGACTTCTCGAAGCCAGAAGTCACATTTCGAGAACTTGGCGTACAGTTTCTTGTTGCGAAGGAGTTTGAGAATAAAACGCAGGTATTGTTCATGCTCCTCTTGACTCTTTGAGTAGATCAGGATGTCGTCGATAAACACGATCACAAACTTGTCGAGGTAGGGTTTGCACACTCGGTTCATGAGATCCATGAAAACCGCAGGTGCATTGGTAATTCCAAAAGGCATGACGAGGAACTCGTAGTGACCATAACAAGTCCTGAACGCGGTTTTGGAGATGTCCTCGTCGCGGACTCTCAACTGATGATAACCTGATCGCAGGTCAATCTTGGAGTAGTAACTTGACCCTTGCAACTGGTCGAATAGATCGTCGATACGTGGAAGTGGGTAATGGTTCTTAATGGTAACCTTGTTTAGCTCACGATAATCAAGACACATTCGAAATGTGCCATCCTTCTTTTTGACAAAGAGTACTGGTGCTCCCCAGGGTGACGAACTAGAATGGATAAAACCTTTATCCAATAGTTCTTGCAGCTGCGTAGAAAGTTCCTTTAGTTCAGCGGGGCTAGTCGATAAGGTGCACGAGCTATGGGTGCCGCTCCGGGAGTTAGCTTGAATTGAAATTTGACCTGACAGTGAGGAGGGAGTTCAGGTAATTCCTCAGGGAATACCTCGGGATAGTCGCGTACGACAGGAAAATCTTCGATCCTCTTTTCCTTCTCCTGTGTGTCGGTGACGAGAGGTAAAATAGCGGTATGCCCCTTTCGTAAACACTTCTGGGCCTTTAGGAATGAGATGATGCCTGAGACAGCTCCATTCTTGTCACTTTGAACGATGAGGGGTTCGCCAAAAGGACGAGAAATACGAACGACTTTCTCTTGACAGAGGATTTCAGCCCGATGTTTAGATAACCAATCCATACCAATGACGACGTCGAAGCTTCCAAGAACGATAGGGAAGAGATCGATGGAAAGGGTCTGACTGGACAATATGATTTTGCAGTCACTGATAACGTGTGAGGCCTGGATGTTTCTACCATTAGCTAACTTGACGACGCGCTTAGAGTTTAACAGCACAGGCATATGCTTAAGCTTCTTACTAACACGCAGGGATACATAGCTAGCATCGGCTCCAGAATCAAACAATACAGAAACATAACGACCATCGAGTAGGAACTTACCCGCTACGACGTTGGGATCATTCCTTGCTTCTTCAGCTCAAATCATAAAAGCCCTTCCTCTTGCGCCATTGCCAGCGTTGTTGTTGTTATAAGCGTTGTTTCCAGCGCCCTGATTGTTGTTACAGTTCTGGTTCAGTTCAGGGCAGTCCCTTCGCATGTGCCCCGTTGCTCCACATTTGTAGCAGCCGCGGTTGTTACCCTGTTGTTGCTGCTGTTGTCGCAGCTCCTGAGGTTAGTTCTGCCTCGTAGGGTATGGACTTCTATAGTCTTTGGCTTCATGCCCCAACTTGTTGCACCTTTGGCAGCGATTCTTCTCATAAGGACCGTTGTGATGGCGATTGCACTTGTTGCACTTGGGTCGTTTTCCTTGGTAACCACCTTGTTGTTGAGGGCCCTTGTTGTTGTTGTTGCGTTTCCTTTGCTGGGCTGGGGCTTAAGTGGGGTTAGCATCCTTCCCTTGGTTGTCATCCCACTTATGCTTGTTGTCACTTGGAGTTTCAGTAGTAGCGCAGATCCTTTTGGGCAGCTTGCCCTACTCCACGGCCTGATCAGTGAGTTTGTGAGCTAGACGAATGACTGGCTAAATGGTAGAGAGGTTGGCTGAAGTGACCAAGCTCTGGATTTCAGGGACCAATCCCTTAAGGTACAGCTCGATCCTTGGATAAGCAGGCTGAGACATGTTTGGGCAGAGAGCAGCGTAGTCGTTGGACAGCTTGGTGTAAGTCTCAATTTCTGATCCAACCATCTTGAGCTTGTAGTACTCGTTTTCGAGCTTGTGGATGTCGTCCCTATTACAATATTCTTCCTTGATCATGTTCTTGAAGTCTTCCCAAGTAGTGGCATTGGCAGTCTCCAACCCAAGCATCTGAATATGCACTTTCCACCATAAGAGCGCGTTTCCTTCAAGCGTACCAATAGCAAACTTCACCCAACTAGCAGTGGGACACTCGCACATAGCAAACACAGATTCGACCTTCTCGATCCAGTGTAGAAGGCCTATGGCACCCTCAGTGCCATTAAAGGGGGGAGGTTTGCAATCCATGAAGGTTTTGAAGGTACAGACACATGGTTGCACAGGTGCAGGTTGACCTGTCGTGAAAAACGAAGCAAACATATTTAGGAATGATAAGGCGATGCGGGAGTAGGATCTAAACATCTTAGAACGACAAGTTTTACCTCCAGGGTGGGCTGCAAAAGCTGCAGCCACGGTTTTGATCAGGTTGGTGAACTGAGTCTGAGTCATGTTAACGTTTCCTCTTGCGCGTCCGCTTATTTTCTTCATAACCAGAGAACACAGTATGAGTGTGACGTCGTAGTGCAGCGAGGGTGAGAAAGAAGAGGGATATATATATATATATATATATATATATATATATATATATAACTAGGCACACTAGTACGTATAATATCACATAAACACCCAACAAGTAATCAAGTAAAACACAAGCCCGAGCCACGAGGTCAAATACATTGAGTCTTGCACTTGGAGTGTAGTGTCGTCGCGAGTCACGGGTTATAGTCTGGTTTTTCCCAAAAAGACTTTCTTTAAAAAAAAACCGAGTTCACTATAACCAATGGCTCTGATACCAATCTGTCACACCCTCAAAATCCACATGCGGAGTACTACCGCGAGGCTTGTGACTGACCAGGATCCAGCCATCAATCATACTGAACAGTAATAATGATAGCGTTCGCCAACCATAAAGGTTAGTGAAACTCATAGTTACAATCCAAAAATTTTTAAGTTCAATTAACAGTTTAAATAAGTAGCGGAAGCATAGTAGAATAGTTCAAACAAAAGTTCAAGTTTCTAAATTATTTAATAAACCCAACACACGGGTTTAGACGTCCACTACACATCCCCAAACTGCAAGCTCCTAAGTCATTGAGTACCTACAAAGCATGCAGTAGGGTATCAACAAAATGTTGGCGAGTTCACGAGTTTGTCCAGTTTTAATTCCAAAAACTTGTTTCGATAGTTAATTTACTCATTTATATCATGCCATGGGGAGCAACCCCATATGTAAGCTACTAAACTACGTCATACTGAATACTCTGCGACCTCTGTTTGTTTGCCCCGCGTTGTCAATGTCTATCATCATTGACAGGTTTTGCCTGAGTGTATTAGTTCACGACTGATCCTCTACAGGCACGGTGTGAGGCTGGTGATACCTAGATAGCGCTACCAACTATAACTCGTTTGCCCGGACCCGGCGACTAATCGGTATCAAGAGTAGGGACTTTAGTGATAGAGTTTCGTTTAGTCTTGGTCGTTGCATCTAATATAAATAGTAATTAACTTGAGCATCCCACACAATGGGAGAAAAGTATGTTTGTACCCCACACAAGGAGGTAGCATTGTTTATCCATTTCCTAACCACCGGGAACGCATGCTTTTAGAAAGGTTGTGTACTCACCTTGGGTTGCTCGGCAGATGGTTTACTTGGTCAAGTGTGCTGGTCAACCACGTCCTAATATGGTTACTAGTATAGGTCAGGCTCGGATACAAACAAGTCATGTATGTCTACACGTATCTTACACATAGCACATAGGTTACACTATCATTCCCGATACTGGGCTTATTCTAACACACAACCAAATTAAATAGTAACAATTAACACATAGCATATATGTCATACAATGCCATTGGGCCTGTCCTATCATACTAGCAGTTAACAGTAGCATGTATCACCAAGTTTAGTTTAAACTACAGCAGAAATACACGGCTCAATCATGTCAATAACTAACGCGACCCAATCACTAAGGTAAGCAGTCCAGTCACCAGGTGGTCTCGACTCGAGATCATAGGGTCTTGAGTCGCATCCAAAGGTCTCGAGTAGTGGATTTTCAAGTCGAGACCATGTAGGTCTCGAGTCCCGTCTCGAGTTCAGATCAGGGGGTCCTGACTCGAGATCATGACGGTCACGAGTTCCTGAAGTTTGTCTGCTGGTCTCGAGTTGTCATGAGGAGGTCTTGACTCGCAACACTAATGGAATCTTTCTAGAACCTGACTAAACTTTGTACGAACCAATAGGATTTTCTTAACATGTTGCCATCATCAGTACATTCCTAATTTGGATCAAATAAGCAATTTCAAAATATTCTATCATCATCAAACTTTTCTTCAATTAGGGTTTTCATCATTTCTAAGCATGTTCATACAAAACAGATCCACACTAGCATTTACTATCTATGAATCATCACTGGCTCCTAGCAACTAGCATGCATTCTTTAATTCAGAAGCACATTTACACCTTCTCATGTTTCACAACAATCTTGCCTAATACCTTCAACAACATTATTATACAGAAACATGTTTGCATATGATCTATCATTAACATAATCTGAATATCAAGCTGGCACAATAGTCCTCTAATCATTTTAACCTTATTAGTCATATAGAAACATGCATATTATACAAGAACATGTGCACCATTCAACAACTAAACACTTTCATCATACTTAAACAATAGTCCTAATGCATATTATCGCTAAACAATCAAGATGAGGCACTAACCGAAGCTGTTTGAGTGTGAGTGTGTGTGCGGGATCGAATAATGATTGAGCTTCAAGCCTTCACCTTCCAGCTGACCTCAAGAATGTAAGAATGTAGGGTGTTTGTAGGGTTTCTAGAGAGAGACAGCTAGGGAGAGTGAAAGAGAGAGAGAGAGAGAGGATGGAATGTTTGGGAATTGTGAGAGAATGGTGGCTGCCCAAAAATGGCAATGTCGGCTAATAATATGGGTTTATACCCAGGAGAGAGAGCATCGCATACCTTGGGCTTGGGTGCGGTTTCGAGTGGGCTCTTGGGCCAGTTCTAGTGGGTGCAGCCCACTAGTGTTAGTCTAGTAGATCCCGAGTCAAGACCTGGCGGTCTCGGCTCCTAATATAAAGCACATTCCTAACTATATATATTACACATACACATCATGAATCACATATTACACAGAAATCACAAGTCTTCATTTAATAATATACGTACACATAACTTTATTACATAATATGGTTGTTTGGGAGGACCCGAAGTGTCACATTATTCCCAAGTTTTAAGAACTTTCGTCCTGAAAGTTAAAGCGCAACCACTGACAAGCTAGTGTATGTGAGAACATCTCCGCGGGGTGTCAGAAATACGACCCCGTATGTCAATGGCACGACCCGTGGCCAAAGTACTTGCTGTACTATCGTAGATTAGGAAAATCTTTGAGTTGACCATACCCCGTGTTGGCTTAGCACGACCTCGTGTTGGCTACCAGTTTTATCCTTTGTTGTTGTCTTTTCTTCTGCATAGCATCCACCCTTGGACACGACCCGTGTCTGGTGGACACGGCCCCATGTCAAGTTTTCTGATCTTGCTATTTTGTGGTTTAGATGTGAATTGGGGCTTGGCGAGTTGCGTCAATTCCTCATTCTTTGCATTCATGTTGGTTTTTGCTCTCTTTTTGCTCCTTTTGCACATTTAAGCACTTTTGACCATGAAAATTAAAAAGGAATAGAAAACCAATCTTTTTCCAACATTAGTACTGAAAAAGGGTTGATTTCATGTCGTATTTGATATAACTTATATGTTATATGTTATATGTTATATTTTAAGCACATCAAATACACCCACACTTGAATAGGTAGAAGAGAAGGTTTTTGTCTCATCTTTAGAGTGTCGGGAATCCAAGTTCTAAATTTATTTTGTTTTTATTTTATTTACAGTCTTATTTGTCATGATTTATTTAAAACACAATTTAAGAAAAATTATTTTCTTTGGGCATAACATGCCTTTATAAAATTCTATTTAGTTATATACAAATTTACACACCTCACAAGTGGTCACTCAACACTCGGCCGATGATGTATTAAGTGAAACGCTCGTGCCCGATTTTGGAACTTACTCCTACCATAGGCTTGACAATCAATCAAACCTCCTCCTTTTGACATTAAATCCTTATAAGTATTAAGAGGGCTTTTGAAGGGTATGTGGTGGTTCGGGTTTGGTATGTTTTATTGAAAAAGGTGAAAAGCGTAAAATATCGGTTTTTCTATTGATTTGTGGCTTAGCAAAAAATCCTTTGGCATATTTTTCTGATTTTTTTTGTTGCCAAAGTTGAAACTGAGCCGTAATTGTAATTTCATAACCGATAAGTTTACAAAAATTAAAGATGAAAAATGAAAAAGTTTGTTTTTGTGGGTTTGGAAATGAAAAGGTTTTAAAGTTCAAAAGGTTTAACTAGGGGGATGTTTTTGGATAAAGCAAAGAAAAATAAAGGTTTTGGTTTAAGAAAATGGGTTGATCCTAATGCCTCCATCATTTACTTACTTAGATTTTTGTTGGTAAGGACTTGGAACGTATCACATCGTCAAGTTCTAGATTCGTGAGAACCAAACGAGCTATTCACACAAGAAATGAAAATTGAGCAATTAGTATAGATGTATATTTGTATGCTCGGTAATGGCTCAAAACTCACTTTTGTGGAAAAAGGATTGTAGTGTGAAAATGTATATATAATCAAATTTTACAAAGATTTATCATGCCCATTTTCGTAATTTTCTAATTTGGTTCTTTTTATCACGACGCTATCAGTTGTAAATTTGTAAAAGCATAATTTTTAGAACTTGTTTTACCCAACTAAATCAAGATAAGTAAAAGAAAATAAAAAGAAAAATTTTGAAAAAGTTTGGGGTGATTAGCGGTTCCAAGGCGAGTTTTGTGTAAGGCTTGATTTAGGACAAATGATTCAAGGTTTTAACTATCCTCCCTCCCACACTTAAATTACACATTGCCCTCAATGTGTCCCAAATAAGATTTATTTTGATAAAATATGTAAAAAGTGTGAAAGTAGCAAAAAAAATATTGTTACTGGTACTTGCAGCACGGGGGCGTGCCATGGGGACACAGCCCCGTGTCCAAAGTGCCAGTAACAATTTTGAATCAGAAGACTTACAGTGGGGTGGCCACGGGGGCGTGCTGGGTGAGCACGGCCCATGCCACCTTATGGACAGAAAATTTTTGACAACAGTAAGTTGGGCACGGGGGCGTGCTGGGTGAGCACGGCCCCGTGCTACAGCCACTTATTTGCAGTTTATGAGTCGGGAGGCCTTTGATTTACGTGCATGGGTTCCATTTTTCATCATCCATCTGGTGTTCCCGCTTTCTTTAACACATTTATTTAAATAACCATCATCCAATCATCCATTTCATTAAAAATAAAAATAAAAACATTATAAGAAATTAAAAATTACAAACCTACATAAAACTATAGATAGATAGATAGATATGGGAAATACTCAATCTAGAGGTCATTGGGCATCTCTTCGATCTCCCTTGGAAGGAAGATAAAGGGTTCCTCTTCTACCTTTTCTTGAGGGGGAGCGGGATTTATCGGTACCTCGAAGGCAACATTGATAGGGGGAGGCTCCGGAATCTAGTCTTCCCATCCCGTAGGTTAAATGACCTCATTAGCGAGGTTCCAATCTTCTTCTGGGAGGATTGGATCCATCGGAGGCAAGGCCAAGATATTTAACCTATGGTGTAAAAGGTTGATTTATCTGAAACAATCTTCTAGCCCCATGGTGAGATAGTTAACACGGTCTATTAGAACCTCATCTGCTGGTCATCTCGTCGAGACTCTCTCTCTCAAGGCACTCACATATCTTACAAGAGTGGCCTCGAGGGAGAGCCTTCTCCCTCTTCTCTGGTTCCTGGAGCTTGTTGATGACGTTCCACTTTGCTGACTTGACATCTTGAGAGAAAATGACCAATCATTAAAAAGATATGGAATATTAGATTGTTCAGCAGGGCCCCGTGCCAGAGTGGCATGGCCTCGTGCTGCTCTAACTGCTCCAGATTCTTAGCTCTAAAATTTTTATTTTAAGTTAGATTTGATTGATTTTTAACTTTCTGAACGTAAATAACTTAAAATAATGTTTTACTAAAGTGGATTTGCAAAACTTTGAGCTAAGAATCAAGAGTATGACCCTCCTATTGAAGCTTTTTAAGCTTGAAGCTTCAAGCTTCAATGGAGTTCAAGGAAGAATGAAGAAGGGGAAAGGACCAAAAGAGGAAAGGACAAGAAGGTCAAATAAGACCTTTTAAAGAACATACCTTTTAGGGTATGTGTGAAGAATCTCCAGGATCCTGCTCTTTTGGAATGGTTCCAAACATTCTCCCCAAAGGCTGACTTTATAGACAGTGACAGCACGCGGGCACGACCCCGTGCCTAGGCAGCATGGCCCCGTGCTGGATGCATGTGTCAGAGAATGTTGTCCGTTAGTTGAACACGGGCCACGTCATCATTGACACGGCACCGTGCCGAAAAAATACGAGGGGCACGGCCTCGTGTTCGTTCGGCACGCCCCATGTTTTTAGAAGAATGTTGGGCACGGCCCCGTGTTCAGAGTTTTTATGAAGATTTTCTAGGTTTTTAAGGAATTATCCGACATCGGGTGGTTCCTTTTTGTTGGAACAACACCGTATTGTCAGATATACCACAAACTTAGGCGACGGATACGAAAACGCAAGAGGTTATCGGAAAGATAGAAGACTTCTTTAAAAATGGGAAACGGGATCATCCCTTATTTACCTTTTTCGGGCTCTTTTTAAAGAAGGTATGAGTCGATTTGCTCTCGTCCATGATGTTGGTGTGAAATTCACACTCGGTGAGGGGGACCGTCATTGTAGAATCGAAACAAGGACGACTGTCGCTTTCGCTTTCGCTTTTGTTTTCACGGTCGTCTATGGTGGAGGGTTAGTTGACTTCGGTGTTGTTGTATGCCCTTGATATTTCCTCCATCGATTCTCCTTCGGATGGAATCCTTGATGAATATCACGCCTTCATGAAGGATTCTAGTTCTTTGATCTTTAGGATAATCCTTTATTCTATTTCACTTATGTCTTCTAAGTCATCTAGGTGAGAGGTTTGATGGAGTTCAGGCGGAGGGATTTCATCATTATTTCCACTCCCGCTTGTTTCAAAATCTTCGTTACAGGAAAACGATGGGGCTAAACAGTGGGGAGTGAAGTTTAGAATGCCACATTCCGATTCTTCATGATCCTCACCACAATAATCGCACCATAAACCGTAAGAGTGGCAGGGATAGAAAAAAATCAAAGAAATCCATGTTTTTTTAGATTGTCGGGATCAGGCGGTCACTATTTTCTTACAAACTGTTGGTTTCACACGGCCCCGTGCTAGGGTAACACGGCCCCGTGCTGCAGTCTGTATCTGGCAGAAATAGTTTTTAAGATACTGGAGAGTTGACACGGCCCCGTGTTAGGACAGCATGACCCAGTGTCAATTCTACAGAAAGTGAAAAATTAAAAGAAAAAGAAGAAAAAGCTAAAAAAATATAGAAAGGATTAGGCCGTCAATTTTAAGCTTTCTTAAAATTCTTGTGTCCCCGGCAACGGCGCCAAAAACTTGACGTGTGCGGGTGTGTATATATTTTTAGTATATTTTAGCACTTATTACTCGCCAATTAAAGTTTTAAATTTATAAACACGATATTCTGCTATCACTCTACACACGCGTTAGGGCAAGCGCACCCATCGTGGACGTAGTATAGTGATGGCAAGATACCGAGGTCGTCCAAGGACACAAGAGCTTTTAGTACCGGCTTATCGCCAACGTCTAATCGAACCAAAGTTTGAGAAAAGGTTTTTAAACTATAAAAAGATAAACTAAAAATAGAAAATAAACTAAAATGAAAAACATATAGACAACAAAGAATCACTTGGTTCCAACTTATCTTTCATGTACCCTTTTGATGATTTCCGCAATTTTGGGCGTTTTAAGATATTATCTTAGTTATAGTAGTAGGCCCCTCTTGTGAAGGCGACGTTACCCTCAACCTAGTGGTTTGAGTCAGCAAGGATACAATCCCACTAGGTCGGAACATTGAAAGATAATTAAGTAAGTTATTAATGCAAAAAGTGTTGGGCCCCCTTCCAGGCAGCGATCACCCTCAACCCGTTGGTCTGAGTTAACAGGGATACAGTCCTCATGGGGTTGGTTTAAAGTTTTAATAGTAGTTTATAAATAAGGGATTCAAGCTTTTTGCACCTCTCCTGTGGTGGGTAATGCCCACTCCGACTCGTGAGCTGTTACTGGGCTTGAACCAGTTTCTCGTAGGATCTATACACTGAACGAGACATAAAACTTACCCAACCACCCTTCTTACCCCCTTCCAGGCAATTAACGAGCTTTATATAGACCGTAAAGACACGAATATGTGAATCACCGACATATGAAGAATGATTTGATAAATTTTCCTTCAATATAAAAAACTAGTTATAAAAGTCATTAATACATACCCAATTAAAAAGTTGCCAAAGATTGGAAATCATAAAAGAAAATACATAAAAAAATATGTCTTCACCAAGTGATGTATGATTTTAGCCAAGCATGGCCTTTGTTTGACAAAGACTCTTACTATCAATCTTGGATAGGGGTGTTCAAAAAACTCGTGGCTCGCAGCTCGCTCGAAACTCGTTCGAAAAAAGCTCGGCTCGAAATTGGCTCGGTTGTAAACGAGCCAGCTCGGCTCGGCTCGGTTTGTAAACGAGCCGAGCTCGAGCTTGGCCTGGCTCGGCTCGTGAGCTCGTGAGCCGGCTCGATAAGGTTTACATCCTTCATTTGTTTGTCCCACATCGTTTAAAAGACAAAAACTAAGAGAGTATTTCCCCTATAAAAGTAGGTAAAGGAAATATACAAAGTGAGTTAACTATTTATAATTGCATATTTAGCCATTTGGTTAAATTAAATTGCAATTATGGCCCTTAGTCTATGAAAAGATTCATTTTTAGGGCTTTTTAATTAGTAAATTTTGTAGTTCTTTGTTAGTTCGAGCTAGATCGAGCCGAGCCTAGCTAGCTCGAATTTTAATCGAGCCGAACTCGAGCCTCAAATCTCAGCTTGATTTGAAATTCGAGCTCGAGCCGAGCCAGCTCGAATTCAGTTCGAGCCGAGCTCGAGCTGGGTTGAGCTCGGCTCGACTCGGCTCGTTTACAGCCCTAATCTTGGATCCCGAGACTACACACACACTCTAAAAGATGGAAAATGGATGATGGTGGTTGATGATGGTGTTGTAGTGGTGGCAAGTGAGAGAGAAGTGGTTTGCCAAGGTATGGTTTGGAGTGGAACCAAGCACATCTATTTATAGCTGAAATCAGAAGCTCCACCATGGCCCGTGCCCGCCTTGCATGGTCCCGTGGTCATTTCTCTGTCTCTCTCTCTCTCTCTCTCTCTTCCTCATTAACTGCTTATCAGATCTTGTACTAACACGACCCCGTGTGTCAATGGCATGGCCCGTGGCCAAAATACTTGCAGTACTACCGCAGATTCTGAAAATCTTTGAGTTGACCACTCCCCATGTTGGCTTAGCACGGCCCCGTGTTCGCTGCCAGTTTTGTCCTTTTTTGTTGTCTTTTCTTCTGCACAGCATCCACCCTCGGACGCGGCTCGTGTCTGGTGGACACGGCCACGTGTCAAGTCTTTTGATCATTGCTATTTTATGGTTTGGATGTGAATTGGGGCTTGGCGAGTTGCGTCAATTCCTCCTTCTTTGCATTTATGTTGGTTCTTGCTGTCGTTTTGCTCCTTTTGCACATTTAATCTCTTTTGACCCTGAAAATTAAAAAGGAACAGAAAACCAAGCTTTTTTCCAGCATTAGTACTAAAAAATGGTTCATTTCATGTCGTATTTGATATAATATATATGTTGTATTTTAAGCACATCAATGCCTAGTGCCGAAAACCCCAATGTATTTGAGCCAAAGAAGCCGGAAAACTATTCCGAGTAAGATTATCAAAAATTCGAGCTAGATGTGAAAGCCTTTAGTATCCTGGCTATGGCTCTGCCGAATGATATCTATGCTGGCCTGTTGCATTGTGACAGTGCTAAGGAGTTGTGGAATTCGCTGAAGGAACAATTTGGTGGGACGGAGGATGTTATCGATAATACTCGAGAAATCCTTAACCAGCAATATGAAGCCTTCACTCACGTCAAGGGGAGATCCTTACTCAACAATTTGAACGTTTTCATGTCTTATAAGTGAATTAAAGTTGGTTAACAAGGAATTTACTAAAGCCACTTTATGTAACCGATTTTTGAGATCTCTACCTGAAAAATGGGACACTTTTGGGATAGTGATGAGGACATCCCCAAATTTCAAAGACATGAGCCTGACCAAGCTTCATGCAAAGCTCCTAACCTTTGAGAGGGAACTTGTCCAAAAAAAAGGCTCTAGGAAACTTGAAAGGTGTCTGAGTATTACGTTTTTGGTAACACAGCACTTTTGAGTCAGGAATGATCATCGCCTGGGATGGGAAAAGATCCTAGTTTTGATCATTTAATTTATATTTCTACTTGTATAACATTCCACCAGTTATACTTTTGCGGCAAA
Source organism: Helianthus tuberosus (assembly GCA_030545235.1). NCBI lineage: Eukaryota > Viridiplantae > Streptophyta > Magnoliopsida > Asterales > Asteraceae > Helianthus > Helianthus tuberosus. The sequence goes on from JARYGA010031927.1 coordinate 28,604, forward strand.
CGATGATACTCATGTCACTTATAATTTGTCGTTTGTTCTTGATGATCTTAAGCATAGACCCTACTGATCTTGAGGAGATGGACATATTGCAGTAGGTAGCCCTACTCAGTCTAAGAGCTAACAATTTTTACAAAAGGACTGGTAGGACTTACCCAGGATTTAGTGGGAGGTCTAAGGTGGGGTTGGATAAATCAAAGGTTAAATGTTTTAAGTGTTATAGGCTTTGACACTTTGTTAGAGAGTGTAAGAGTCAAACAAATAACTCTACACCAATGATCACATATCCTAATAAAAAAACTCAATCTAACACACAACAACAGTTTTATCCCCAAAATACCCCTGGAACAAATGTGCAAAACACAACCCACTTTGCAGAAAATATAAATCCTATACCTGTGCACTATGTCCCTGCACCACATGTCCCTCAGGTTCAGTATGTCTAAATGCCAATATCCCATGTTCAAGCACCCCAAGCTACTCCTACTCTGGCAGCAACAAAACCTAATTAATATAGCTTCTTTACATAAGGCTATGTTGATTGGAGTAACTTGCCAGGAAATATATCCGATGAAAATTTTACTTTAATAGCAAATGAATGTGATGAACATGAAAACTTTTGTTTTATGGCTCTTGAGAATGTTACAGGTGATGTAGATTCAGTTCAAACTGTTGTGGTTGGTGAAGAAATTGTTGGTAATGCTGCTGAAAGCTCTGGTCAAAAATCTGTTGATGACCAGGAGCATGCATTAAGGATGGATGAAAAGCATTCCAATAGTTCCACTGATTGTATCAGTGCAGATCGGATCAAAATGGATGCCTTTAAGGTATCATCTCAAACTCTTAAAGAGTTGTGTTCATATAAATGCATCATAGCTTTTGCTAACATAAAGGAGGTGAATAAAAATATTAGAGAAAATGTGCGAATCAATGAACTTATTCTTGAAAAACTGAAAAAATATTTTAAAACAAGAATAGCTGAAAAAGACCTTGAGCTAAGCAGTCTGAAACATGAAGCATCCATAACCAAGGACCAAATCCAGTCTATGAAAGAAAAATATCAAAACTGTAAAAGGAGTTGGAATCCACACAGATCATCTGTGTAAAATAGGTAGAATCATGTCATGGTTATAAGATGCTTCTGCATAAACAAATCAAGAGTAATATGAAGTTTGGGGTTAGTTTTAGAAAATATGACCAAGAACAAGAAACCCAAGCTATCATTGACTCTAAAATGCTTGATGCTATTCCAGCCACATCGACTAGGAATGAAATAAAAATCATTGAACCTAGTGGCAAGAAAATAATTCTTGAAAAGCCACTAAGCTCCATTCAAGCTGAAAAACTAAAGTATGAGTTTAAACCTACTTGGTGAGACGAATGTGATGTTCTGGAAAATTTCAAACCGGTTGATTTTACAAACCCAAATGATCTTGTCCCACCTAAGATAGAAATTATTCCTCTTACCAACCCTCAAACAGATGATAAAACATATGTTTCTGAAAAGAGAGATAAGGCTAAAAAGAAAGATAAGGTTCTAGCATTGAACTGTGATTTCTATGGAAAGTTAAATCATATGGAAAAGGACTGTTTTAAGTTAAAAGCCTATGATATTAACAGAACAAACGGTGTCTGTCTATCCACTTCTGGGTGTATCATTTGTGGAAAACTCAACCATTTGACTCAACAATGTTCTTTTCTCAAACCATTTGATGTAAATCTAAATAGGTCAAGAAAGAAAATGAACTTTAAAAGGTAAGACGGGTCTGATAATAGGAATACCCAAACTCTTCCCAAAAGTCGAACCAACATCCTGCACATGAGGTCAGGTCAAACCTCTGTTTTACCACCAAACCCACTACCTAGAGGGTATGGGCGACCACCATGCAACAGGGTACCTTACAGGTATGTAGAACCTGTGCCTCAAACCCAAAAGCCAAGGGTAAACAAGCATCCCCATGGGTATCAACATCTTGTTGGGATAAAACAAACTTCCAATTAACCCAAGTGTGTAGACACTTGTAGAGGGTCAAAAACATAGTTGGAGATTGTTCAAAAACTCCTTGCGACCAATGACCAATCCCAAGGAGCCATTGCAGGGGTTGATAATACCAAATCCAAGGCAAACAAAGCTTTGGATCATCTGCAGAATTGACCCATTCATAACCATCTACAAGAACCACTGTTGGCAATTTGAAAGTGCCAATAAAGGACACATGTACATCTATCTCTATCCAAATAAAAGAAAGAAACTTGTTTTGAAAAATACACCAAATATTTGGTCTTTGCTGTTTTGTTGTCAAAATATTGTCAGAAAATCAAAAGGTTTGTTTCAAAATCAAGAAAAGATTGATAAAATCACAAAAAACAAAAACTCTATTCAAAAGAGTAAAACAATTGTTTTATTGGTTCAAAAGTCTGTTTAAGTGGAGATAACCACTATTTAAGGCAAAAAACTATGGTTTTTCAATAGCACTCTTTGACTACAAAAGTCATACAGAGCCATTGTTTCCATAAACTTTCATCACTGTTTCACTCAAAAGTCTGTTCAACCCAATAAAGGTTTCAAACAGAGGTTTTTCAAAACTCTGTTGACCAAGAGTCAAACAGACGTTTCAAAACACTGATCTAGTTATTCAAAGATCTGTTGAGCACAACCGAGGTTTCAAACAAATATTTTGAAACAAATCTTTCATGTCTTCTTCAAAGGTTTCCTCTGTAGGACCCACTTTCCGAACAGAGGTTTGCTACGACAAATAGCAACTGACCACGTGGACTAAAAAAGTAACCGTTGTCCACATTGGCATCCCTATTCCATTAACCCTATAAAAACCCATGAGAAACAAAGTTTACTTCTATCCTCCATCATTGCCAAAGTGAAAGTGTTTATAAATGACAAAAACTCTTAATTAGCTTCCATTAAACTTTGTTTTCGATCAAAAGATTATCTGCTTAAATATTTTCAAAAGATTTGAACAATAGTTCTTCATAGCCCTCGAAATAAAAACCCCTCACAATTACTTGTCGTACCTTGTGAAGCATGACAAGACTACGGACTTTCACACTATCATCGACATAATTACTTCATCAAAATATCATTTCATTCTCACTGCAAACGCCCCTATCCATCTTTCCACACTCAGAGAATTTTGGGCAAATGTGAAGCTCACACTTCAAAACAAAAAAGCCCTTTCTCATAACCTCCAGCATAAGAAGCATAAGAAATGAACATGTGTAAATTACTGCATGATCCATCTCCACTACGTTTCGACTAGAGGATATGACATGTATGGAATCCTACCGCAAAAATGACCTACATGCTAAGTTCATAGAAAGGGGCTATGAAGGTCAGACAGGAAGCAACACGTTGTAAACCAAAGTTCCCACCAGAAATGAAATACTTTTTCCATACTCTCTTGGTTTCCCTATCTGCTAAAACCACTGCTTTCAACGAAATACCCCTAAAATTTCAGTGCCTAGGGTATGCTATTTTGAGAAATTTAAATCATAAGCTATCCAGACACTATTTCTAGATTTGGTAGCAAATTTAATGGCAATCAAGAGAGGACCTGGCAATCCTTTTCTCATCTATCCAAGGCTGTTAAGCTTTCACCTAAAAAAAGTTTTAAGAAAAGAAAACTTTGAATAAGGTGAAGTACTTGAAAGTAACAGTCTTTCAAATGAAACTTTTACACGCATGATGGTCAAAAACCAGAAAGATGTTGTACAAGAAAACATTTTGGAAAATCAAGCAATAGATGTTACAACATCTGTTGCTGAGCCCATTGCTCCCGGTAGCCAGATTGCACAACCCAACATTTTGGAACCCACACTAGACTCTTCCATACAAACAATTTTCATTCCCATCCCCAAATCCAAAAGAAAACCCAAAAAGAAAGGGTATCTGGAGGTTAAGATGCCAGAGATATCTGTTGTAACACAAATGCACTTAAGATCTGTTGTTATTTCCTCACAACAGATGCAAACATCTCCACCTATCCAAACTCCTCACTCATCCTCACAAAAGAAGAGTGTTGTGAGCATAAGGGACCAAAATCAAGGGGGAGATATATCACTTGATTATCTCTTTTCAAGCCCCTCTCCCAAGGCTGCTCCTCTTTCTACACTTCCACCCACTTCAACAGTCCCTTCACCTTTTCAGAAATTGCTTGATGCGATTGATAGATCTAACTTACATATACCTAGTTCCTCTCAACAAAAAATCACTGAGAGCTCACTCCCACAAGTGACTAGGGCAAGTTCAAGGATCATTGTTTTTCCATAAGCAGAGGAGGCAACACCTCTTGTGTCCAAAGAGACACAGGTTGGTATTTCAAGTAGGGTAACTACTACAACCGTTGAGACTACAGTTTCACAGTTGGACAGTAGTTACATTAGTAAGACCCACTTGAAGGCAACAACTGTTGAAACAATAGTCTCTACACCAGTTGGAAGTCCCCACTACCAAGAACAAGGGGAACTTGGTCTAAAACCAAGTTCAACCACTTTTGGTGGGAATTCAGATTATCCTGTTAACTCAGGTGATGGATTAAACTATCCAGAATTGACGGATAGGGTTACAAACTTGGAAACATCTGTAGGAGAGATCAAAGATATGATGAAAATCTTGATCCAAAACTCTAGATCTCACCCATCAAATGCAGACATTGCAAAAGAAATATGGGTTAATGTTCAACCATTCCTACTTCTTCAATAGCAGCATGCAGAAGATAGATATGCCATGCAAGCAGAGCTAATAAGAAAAACAGTCGATGCCAAGTACCAAGATACACAGGCAGAAGTTAAAGCCATCAAAGATTTTATCTTTGAAAACATCGGTAAAGCTCTCATTCACCCCAAATATGATGATGCCAAAAAGGGAGAGAAAGAAGAATGCATGACCAAGCTTCAACCCCATGTCAAAAAAAAGCTTGAAAGCGGCCTGACATTGTTGCACTTAAAAGGGCAAGAAAGGAAGAAATTACCAAAGAAGTGGAGAATCAAAAGAAGAGGGATACAAAGGAAGCTAATATGCAGATCACAATGTAGCAAATCATCAAAAGAAAATTATTCTAAGAAAACCAAGGCTCTTTAACAGAGGTTCCAACAGAGGTTAGTCAAAGCACTGCTGCACCTATCTAAACCACTGCTTCACCTATCACAACATAAACCACTGTTTCCACCTCTACTACTCAAGTCACAACTGCTTCCACTATCAAAACATCTGCTGCCACTACAAAAGTGACAACAGAGGTTACAACTACTCAACCATCTCTTCACCATCTCCTAAGTCTTCCAAAGGACTTCTGAACAGAAAACCAACTACATCACTTCCGCACCCACCACCAAAAAACACAAAAATCACAAACCAGAACGAGGAGAACCAAATTCATTGTCCAAGATGATGATGAAGAAACTCCTGATTCATCTCTTATCCAAACAAAAACTACCACAACTACATATCATATATCCACCACTACAACCACTGCACACTCACTCCCATTAATTCACATACAACACCTCCATCTAATCTACTTGACCCACTAGAGTTACAACATGTCTCAAAAGAGATAGAGTCCTTCTACTCCACAACTGAAAAGGTGACATTTCCTTCTCTTAAAATATATAAAAGCCTAAGAATGTACAAGAGTATCTGGATTTAAAACTCAAGTAGGCTGAAAATATTACTGCTTACAAAAGCGAAGGAAAGAGTGATAAGGAGGCACAACAAATCTTGTCTGCAGAATTCACCAAAGTGGTAAAAAATAATTTAAATTCACAATTTCTTTTTACACGTATCATTATTATTTGAATACAATATTAGGAATTAAATTTACATGTTTAAATTTATATGTATTCGAAAATAAATAAAATTTACATATGTTTAATTTTGCCATTTACACAGGTGTAAATTTGTTGTATTTACACATGTGTAAAAAAACTTATTAAGAGTGATTTTAAATAGAGAGATGAATTATTTAAATAGTAATTTTTTTTTTGTAATTTTGTATTTTTAATTATATGGGATTATTATCTTAAAACGCTAAATATTATGATAACCATGAGAACGAATGAGAAAACCAATCAACATCAATTATAATTAAAAATACAAAATTACAAAAAAAATTTACTATTTAAATAATTCATCTCTCTATATATGTATATATGGTAAGGATCCTAAGATAAGTCCACCCTATTTGAGAAACTTGAGAAGCAATCTGGACCACACATTTTCCCTAACAAAAAAAATACAAAAAAAAAAAGTTAAAAAATAAAACTTTTTTTTTTTGAAAAATCGGAGGTTTTTCTTTAAGTTTTTTTTTTATTTTTTTTTAGGGATTTATACACATGTGTATATTGTTAATCTTTAAACTATACGTGTGTGTATATTTTCAATTATACATATATGTATATACATGTTTAAAATCAAAAAAATAAGTGTTATAAACCCTAAACCCAAAACCCTAAATCCTAAAGCTAAACCCTAATGCTAAACCCTAGTGCCAAAGCTAAACCCTAAAGCTAAACCCTAATGCTAAACCCTAAAGTTAAACCCTAATTCAAACCCTAAAGCTAAACCCAAAAGCTAACGCTAAACCCTAAAGCTAAACCCTAATGCTAAACCCAAAAGCTAAACCTTAATACTAAACACTAAATACTAATGCTAAATCCTAAGACTATCCACTATCACAACCCAACCCAACCCAATCTTTTATTAAAATACAAATTTCTCTCTCTTCCACCTACACAACCCAACCCAATCCAACTTTTCACTCACATTCACAACCCAACCTACACCAATATTTTATTAAATAAATATAATTTATAATTATTCTTTATTACAATATTCTATATTGATAACAACTTAAATAATAGAAAAAGAAAAAAATATATTATAATATTGAACAACCGTTTGCAACCTTTGGTTGTTCCACCGATCCGGTCGAAACATTTAATTAATTTTTCCATTTTTAAATTGCATATGCCTTTTGTCTTTTTGTAATAAGTGGCAACCGGTTGGTGAAAACAATCACCATAGTGGGTAGTCTAAATAACACTTATTTTTCAATTTTAAACATGTATATACATATATGTATAATTGACAATATACACATATGTATAGTTAAAAGATTAACAATATACACGTGTATAAATCCCTAAAAAATGTAATAAAAACCTTAAAAAAAAGCTTCGATTTTCCCAAAAAAAAAAACTTTTTTTTACATTTTTTTGCATTTTTTTGCTTAGGGAAAATGTGTGGTACAGAATTTTCTCAAGTTTCTCAATTAGCATACTACTTCTCACATGATCCTTCTCGTGTGTGTGTGTGTATATATATATATACATATAAAGTGTAACATACAATAGGGCTTATCATACGATACGTACGCGATCATCCCAGCCGTACGATCTGGTGCGAATTCAATCTTCGCATGTTATAAAAGACAAATGAATTCGCATGCCTTGAAAATGCAAGGAAATCGCATGTTTTGAAATCCCATGCAAATGAAATGGCTTGCATGGGGAATGTGAAAAAATGGCATGGGGTGTATAGATTGACAAAATCAATGGCTTGCATGAAATCGCATGTTTTGAAATCCTATGCAAATGAAATCGCATGTGAAATCCTTGCAAATGAAATGGCTTGCATGAGAAATGTGAAAAATGGCATGGGGTGTGTAGATGGATAAAATCGTATGTTGAAGATTGAATTCGCACCAGATCGTACGGTTGGGATGATCGCGTACTTATCGTACGATAAGCTCTATTGTACGTTAACTGGCCTCTCTCTCTCTCTTTCTCTCTCTCTCTCTCTCTATATATATATATATATATAGGAGAAGGATCCGTTAGGAACCACCATTTATTGCGAGAACCGTGAGAACCAATGTGAACACAAACAAAAATACCTAAAAATATCTAAAAACACACAATTTTTTTTTAATGTTTTTTTACCTCAAATTCGCTAATTTTTGTTACAATTTTTTTTAACTACTAAAAGTAGCGATTTTTGGGTAAAAAAAATTAAAAAAAATGTGTGTTTTTTATATTTTTTGGGGGTTTAGTTTTTAACATTTTAGGTTGGGTGGAGGTGGGGTAGGGGGTTTAGTTTTTGTTTTTTTTTTTTTTTTTGGGGGGGGGGGGGGGGGGTGTGGGGTTGGGGGGTTAGGTTCTTTTAGGTTTTTCACAATAAAGGTGATTCTCAAATAAAACTTACTATATATATATATAGGGGAAGGTTAAAATGAGAACCACCTCGAGTTGTAAGAACCAGTGAGAACCACCCCCGCGGGGGGCCGTTGACCACGATTTTTTTTACAACTAGATGTGTATATTTTAACACCCTACGTAAAGTTTGGGTTTAAACGGCGCGCCCGAGGGGGTAGTTTTTTACGCCCAAAGTTTGGGTTTTTTTAATTTTTCTTTTTTTTTTTAACCAAACTTTGGGCGTAAAAAACTACTCCCTCGGGCGCGCCGTTTGAACCCAAACTTTGCGTAGGGTGTTAAAATATACACATCTAGTTGTAAAAAAAAATCGTGGTCTACGGCCCCCCGCGGGGGTGGTTCTCGCTGGTTCTTACAACTCGAGGTTATTGTGAGAACCGCGAGAACCAATGTGAACACACCAAAAATGCCTAAAAATAGCTAAAAATCACACAAATTTTTTTTTTTTGATTTTTTTAATATTTTTTTAGATTTTTTTTTTATTTTTTTTTGAATTTTTTAGGTTTTTTGGGGGGTTTAGTTTTTAGCATTTTAGCTGGGGGGAGGGGGGGTTTAGGTTTTTGGGGGGTGGGGGAGGGGGGTTTAGGATTTTGGGGGGGGGGGGGGGGTGGGGTTAGGTTATTTTTAGGTTTTTTTAGGTTTTTTATTTTTTTTGGGGGTGGGGGTTAGGTTTTTTTAGCTATTTTAGGTTGTGTTCACATTGGTTCTCAAGGTTCTCACAATAAGGGTGGTTCTCGCATGAGCCCCTCCCTATATATATATATATATAGCCAATGGTCATATGGTCCCTTTTTTTCTCTCCTCACATGCCAGTGGGTTTTGCAAACCCAATAATGACGCCCCGGCGCCCTACAATGATGTCAGGGGCGTCATTGGTCTTACGTGACAAACGGTGTTTCTCCATACCCACCAGACTAGAAAAAATATTCTCATTTTTTTAGTGTGAACAAACCCATAAATTCTATGCACTTTGTATAAGTATATTTGTGTGGAGATAATAAATCACTCCAATCATGCATCATCTAGATGACTTGACCAATTCCCTCTACAAGTCAACCCAATTTTCTTTCAGACTTTCAGACTTTTCAAACCAACCCACCCACACAAACATAAACCAAAACCTGAATTTAACATAAATCTCTCACAAACAACACACATCTTTTATATGCTTTCCCAACCAAATTCTCTCAAATCATGTGCTCCACCGATACTTTAATGGCGTTTCTGCTGTTCCTCTCTTTCTCTCTCATCATTTCTCTCTCATCTGGAGCTGATACAATCACCGCCAACCAATCTATATCTGGAGATCAAACAATCACATCCAAAGATGATCATTTTACACTGGGATTCTTCAAAGCAGGTAACTCTTCAAACTA
>JARYGA010031928.1:0-28947 GCA_030545235.1 Helianthus tuberosus
AAACCCAGAGACTTCACTGGGGAAAAAGGAGCGGTTGACTACATGACATGGTTGGATGAAATGGACACGGTAGTTGACATCAGCGGTTGTGCTGAAAGGGATGTAGTGAAATATGTATCCCAATCATTCAAGGGAGAGGCACTGGCATGGTGGAAGTCTCTCATTCAAGCTGCTGGAAAGATCCCACTCTACAACTTGTCATGGGATCAGTTCGTTGCTCTCATTAAGGAGAATTATTGCCCACAGCACGAAGTCGAAAGAATCGAATCAGATTTCTTATCATTGGTGATGAAGAATTTAGATTGTCAAGCTTACCTCACGAGTTTCAATACCCTATCTAGGTTGGTTCCGTATCTGGTAACCCCGGAACCCAAAAGGATTGCTCGCTTCATTGGGGGTTCAGCCCCAGAAATCAAAGCCAGTGTTAAGGCATCGAGACCTGCTACCTTCAGATCAGCAGCTGATCTATCTCTGTCTCTTACCTTGGACGCGGTCAGGTTAAGATCGCTCAGGAATTCAGAAGAAGGTAAGAGGAAGCGTGAGGACGATACCTCACGAAGATCTGAGAAGAAGCACAAGGGTAATACTGACTTCGGGAAGAAGTCTGGATCCAACAAGGGTAGCCAGCAAGCTGAGGAAAAGCCAAAGTGCAAGACTTGCCAAAAACGCCACTTTAGAAAGTGCCGACTTGAGTCCAAGTCTAAGTCAGGATCACCTGTGTGTGGGTTATGCAAGTCTAAAGAACACAAGACTGTTGATTGCAAGAAGATTAAAGATGCTATATGCTACAACTGCAATGAGAAAGGGCACATTAAAACCAATTGCCCTAAATACGCCAAGAAGCCGGATGAGGTCAAGAAGACCAATGCTAGGGTCTTTAAGATTGATGCATGGGAAGCTGTTCAGGACGACAACGTGATCACATGTACTTTTCTCATAAATGATGTTTATGCCAGAATATTGTTTGATTCTGGAGCGGATAAGTCTTTTGTGGATAACAAGTTTTGTAAGTTGTTGAAATTGCCTGTAAAAACCTTAAGTGTGAAGTATGAGGTGGAATTAGAAGATGGAACCATCGAAACCGCCTCAACTGTGTTAGATGGATGTGTTATGTCCATTAGGAACCACTTTTTTCCTTTGTCCCTACTTCCCTTTAAGCTAGCCGGTTTCGATATAGTGATAGGTATGGATTGGTTATCGCATAACCAAGCCCAGATTGTGTGCAACAAGAAGCAAGTAGTAGTCAAGACCCCGTCTGGAGAGCCACTTACCATTCAGGGAGATATTAAGTATGGACTGCCTGAGCAAGTGTCTATGCTCAAGGCCTCTAACTGTTTGAAGAAGGGTTGTGTGACAACCTGTACTCTCATTGTCGAGAAAAGGGTACTTTAGTGAAAACGTGCGTTACTATTTTTGTTACTACTTTTATTATTACTATTATTATTTGCGAAACAATAATAATAATAATCCATGATGAGAGGTTTACTCATATATTTGTTGTATTTACCGTTATCGGGCCAGTCGGTTGAACGAGACGCGTAACCATCTAAGACGAACTCGCGTACTTGGGCTAAGGCCCAAGCTAACCCAACCTACCTAAACCCAAAACCCTAGACTATAAATAAGAACTTAAACCCCACCCCCCTCATTTTTTGGACAAAAACCCTAACCCATAACAATTGCAGCCGCTCACATACTCCCGCACACACTCCTCGTTTCTTTGTGCTACTCCGGCGACCGGAGCTTTTCCGGCGACACCACAGGCGACCAACAACTCCGGCGGACTGTCGGCGTTCCAGTTCCAGCCAAACACCCCCACCCACACCTTTAAAACCTTTCCCTTCTTGCACCAATTCTCGTACACCCCCCTCTGACTCCTCGAGTTTCCGGCGTGTAACAGTGACGGTGTCGAGGCCATTCGGCGATGGAACGAAACATTAGAGAGAAAGAAAGGTGATAAGAGAGAATATCAGAAGGCGAAGGAGGAAGAGCCGGCGGCGGAGCCGGTAGTGGCGGCCGCACCAGTGACGGCGGCGTTCAGAGGCGACGAAGATGGAATACGGCACGAAGATGGTGGTGGTTCTTGATTCGAGCTCGCAGCAGCGGTGCTGCAGTGGTGGCTGTGGCCCGACTCCGGCGAACAACGTCACCAGGTGAGCGGTGACAGCGGACGCCCCTCTCCCTTGTGTCTCGAAGCTCTTGGTCAGTGCTATGTTTATTTGTGATAACCTTGTTTGTCTTGAAAGCTCTAATCCTTTTTGTGTTGATCTCTAAGTATATGTTGAATCTGGTTGGTTTGAAATATTTGGAGAAACCTACTGATTTGCTTGAATTAATTGTGGGTGCACCAATAAGTGTTGCCGTGTTCTCTGTTTCTTTTAAATCTATATAACACATGGCCAAAATGACGTTTATAGTGGCATGTTTTCTTAAGGAACAAACTGCTTGTATGTTGAAGAGTGGTATATGTTGTTTACATCTCTTGTGTCTATCGATTTTTGTTGGTCTAGACTTACAAACATGTTTATTAAAAATTGTTGATTGATCAATTTAGGGACTGTGTATGTAAGTGGTGAATATAAAAAAAAATTGATTTGATGATTTGTTATTTAAATGTTAGGGCTTTGATGTAGGTTGTGGTAGAAATTCTTGATTAGATGATCGATTAAATGTTAATTGCAACTGTGACAAAAATATGATAATAGGATTTTGACATAAACATGTTTGTTAATAGATGATGAACTGTTAAATGGTGCCAAAATATTCGAAATATATGCATTTGATCTGAGTTGGTAAGTGTAGGGAATTGGGAACATGTTAGTGAAACCTGATTGGCTAGTACATGCTTATGAAATTTGATTGGCTAGTACTATTATGAGGAATTCTAGAAGCATCTGCATAAGTTAGCGAGTCGAGACCTTACGGTTTCGACTCGAGACCACTCAGTGACCACTCGAAATGTCACACCCCAACCAATGGCGGAAACATCGGGATGAGACGAAGTGTGAAGATTGCTAGAGACATCATAACGCTATTTGTGACAATATTTAAATTATTCCCATTTCATTTCATAACTTCAAATTTTCAACATTACATAAACTCAAATAACGACAAGTTCAAAAGAAATACATAACAACATGAGCAAAATTTGATACAACATATTAAACCTAAACGTCTATATGTGTATCTAGGCACCATCACTACTTCTTTTCATAGCATCGTCATCATCAACCTGTAACATGTTTAAAATACAATTCAATGCAAAAGCAAAGGCGAGTATACAAGTTTGGTACGTACATAACAAAAGATAAGTTTTAAACAATTCCTCATAGCAAGCATGTGATTCAAGATAAACAATAAATATGGCATGTGTCTAACATATCAAACCAAATGAGACGCAAGATGCTCATGACATAACCACAAGTCTATGGGCGGGTCGTCAATCCTATAGCGCTACATATGTCACGGTTATGCTCGTACGAAGTTAATGATAAATTTAACACATAATGTCCTCAACCCAAGTTTAAAGTATCAAGCAATCACGTATACAAGCATGTTATAGGAATGTTCACGTGTTTAAGCAAAAGTTCATGTGTAAGTTGTTGATAGATAAACATGTTACACCCCAAAAGTGGTAAAAGTAAAGAGGGGAAAATACGAGTATACTCACATAACTGCTAAGTCTTCCGATTATCCAAGTATGACGAGTTGATGAGATAGGAGGACGGAACACCGAGGTCACCCTATATGGGCAAACGATGGTGCATGAGTAAACGGAATTACGACGGAGGATTTGAAGTGAGATTTAGAGCATAACGAGTCGACGGTTAAGTATATATATATACATGTATATATTTTATATAGTTTAAGCAATAATCCCAAATTATGTTTATCGAAAATGTTATAGAAGTATTGTCAAATTAGATATACATTTACATTTATTTTTTTTATAAAAAAATTATTTGAGTTCGATACGTTTAATGGTTCGATGATAAAAAAAATATTAATTCATACAAAACAATAACATTTATATTTTCTTTATAAAAATATTAGAACTTCAATAGGTTTCGTTTTAAAAGATTAGCATGTTTCGCTTTACGGAATTTTATGAAAAACGGGCAGAGTTTCCTCTGTTTTTGGACGATCCCGACGATACAAGTCGTCAATAAAATTGTCAAAACTCAATAAACAATCACATTATATATAAAATTATCGTCAACTTCGGACGTAACTAATCACTACACATAACGGTTCGAGTTCGTTTTTTTTTTAAAACAAGAAATACTTATCTAGGTAATATTAACAAAATTTGTGTCGTTATGATTATACCACGTCGTGTGTTGACTGAGTTTGACCTCAGTTGACTAAAGTTGACCGAGTTGACTAATGCGGACCGATGGTTTGACCGAGGCTCGAATCCGCATCAAAACCAAAGCTGAACCTCGTGAACCTGTTTAGATGGGAACTCCAGTTTGAGATTTAAATGAACCAAAAACTTGAGCCAAAGCTTGAAACGAATGAAAACCGAACCAAACCTGAAACTGACCTGAAATCAACCTGCTGAATGTTGACATGAACCCGAGCTAACCTGAACCGAAATACGACAGAAACCGAAACCATGAAATCCGAGTAACTGAGCTGGTGACCCGCAACTTGAACCAACGAGACCCGAAACGAATCTGGGTTGTCCATTCCAATCTTGAACCCGAACGTGTCTTGAACCGAAACAAACCCGACAGAACTGAATCGGCAGGCCCGAGACCGAACCAAATCGACACAACTCGAGCTAACCACTGTACCGAGTCTGTTCGAGTCAAACAAAATGCCTGAATCGACGCTGAGCGGAAGTTGAATCGAATAAACTCAAGACAAACCTGAACCCAAAACTAACCGGAACCGCCGGCTGGAGTGACGCCGACGACGTCGCCGCCGTAGCGGCTCTCTCTTCTCTCTGTGTCTCTCTCTCTCTACACGTCGCTGCACCCTCGTCGCCACCGCCAGACGGTGGTGGCCGTTCATCTCTGGCGCCGGTCAGGTATAGGAAGGGAGGGAAAGGAGTGGAAGGTCTGTTGTTGGTGTGATGTGTTGAAGAAGATGAAGGTACTGATAATATGTAGAAGGAGAAGTGAAATAGGAGGGAATTCAAGTGTGGGTGTTGGCATGTACGGCTGGTTCAAGATTAAAAGGACATTTAGGGTTTGCACTTATAACAAAAGGTATTAATAGTTAGGTTTTTAGACCGGGCTTGGGCCCCAGGCCCACAAGCCCGCTTCGCGTGGCCCAATACGGTACTGAAGCCCGATTTCACAACTGAACGTCGTGAAATATCGCAGGAAATTATTTTTTTTTTGTTCTAAAAAAAAAACACACACAAATGATGTCGGAGATGAGTGCGTGATGCGTTCGTTGTCGTTTGCGTTGAAAGCGCGTAAAAAGTGTGCCGGTTGTCATTTCTAACCAGTTTCTCGCTCTGATTTCGACTGCGATAAAAAAAAAGAAGCGAACATGTACTTCCTAAATATATATAAACGCGGAAAATACGAGGCGTTACAGTCTCCCCTCCTTTAGGAAATTTCGTCCCGAAATTTATTTAGAAGGAAGACTTGAAAGGGTCTTGGCAAACAGAAGAGGATTGTTCTATTAGACGAATACGAGTATAAGATTGTATGCGTATTGAAAGCGATGAGTTAAGAATGAGGTCTCGTCGTGGATAATCGGATATAATGCGTTTATGAGTTGTTTGAAGTTTGAATTAGGTCAAAAAGGTTTGTAAAACACTGAATTTCTCGTGGCACGTTTTACGAAAGTTTGGTAACATGGTGAAAACACTTATATATAGGAAGTACCAGCGGCGTATCCACCATGTTTTGACCATGTTACGTCCGTTTCGTTGTTCGTGTCATGTTACGTTCCGTGTCTTACCATACACAATAGTACACTCTATGGTTCTCATACGCATATCACTATAATCCCGTGTGCACCCGCGATTATATTGATCGTCGCATGATCCGCATAGCTTGTACTAGTCGTGTATGAATCAGGGTATACATAATTTAAAAATTAAGAATGTGTACGTGTAAGAATGTAGTATGTAAGCAAGTCCATGCTTAAGTATGTATGGGACCCACGTAAGCAAATCACTTGGATTACGCTCGCGTACGGGTACGAATGTATGAATCATGAGTTTAAGTATGAATATGCATGTATGTATGAGCATAAACATAAAACGTGTAAGTAGTATGTGAATAAGTATAAGCATAAAACATATGAAAAAAAAATGGGTATAAATGCGAGTACAAACATGAGTATAAGCGTAAACACAAGGCGTATGAGTATAAATACAAGTATCAGTGCGAACATAAGATGTATGAGCATAGATATGAATATGAATGTGAATATAGGTGTAAAACACGAAGGTTAAGTATGAATAAAATATATGTGTATGAATATAAGTGTAACAAAGTTGTGTAAGTGCAAACGAAAACATAAAGCGTATGAATATGAATATGAATACGAATGTAGTATAGGCATGAATGTAAGGACAACGTAAGTGTATAATTATGAGTGTATGTATTAACGTAAAACGTACGAATTTTGAATCATGAGTATAACATAAATGTGTAAGTGTGAACATTAGTGAAGACATAAAATGTATAAGTGTGGATGTAGGAAATAATGATTTTGTTTATAGTATAGATCAAAATACACGAGTTTGTGCGCGTAAAAGATTAAAAATTTTGAGTATGAAAGAAAAGGGAACGAGTGACGCGCGTGAGATTGTCGTGAGATATTGACTAAAACGTGTAATATGATATGCATATATAGTTGTTTGCGCAAAACGTGAAGTTAAAATAGATTGAGTTGTCACGAAATATAGACTCTAGTTTGTGAATGTAAGAGAGTATAAAACGTCTATTGGTTATGTGGAAAGTACTTTGTAAAGGAATGGAAATGCTACTACGGTTTTAAAAGAGTTTACATAAGTTGAAAATTTTCCGGTTCTTATGAAGTTCCCTTGCCCACGTGTTTTGAATTTAATGGACGTATCGTGTGAGGGTTTGAAAAGTTCTAGAGGTTAATAAGTTTGCATCGTTTTAAGTAACTTTGTGTTAGAAAATTTTGAAACTTACAGCTTTTTGTGAAAAGTTGATCCTTAGAAAAGGAATTTGGTACATGAACTTAGTGATTGTTGAAAAATGTTTCATTGGTTTTGAAAAGGAATTTTAGTAAATGATTGAATAATATTGATAATATTTTATAGGTGTGTGCGAAAAAGTTGATTTGATTCTCAATTGAGAATAACAATCTCTAGTTTAATGGTGTGAGAGGAGCGTGTTTCAATGTTTACGTTGATTGGTGAATTTGTGGGCAACGGATTTATTAAACCGACTAGGCTGACAAGTAGTATTTCATGAAATTTTGAAAATCGAGGAACACGCGTTTATGGTAATATTAAAATTTTTGTGTATGCGAGTGATGTGAAAATAGATTATAGAATAAGAGGTACATTTAAATAAATGAAGCATTTTGAAATACATGGTAAATGATTTAGGTATAAACATGATCGTGTTTACATAACATAGCCTATTAAAAGAAAGCGTTGGTAACGGTCACTTAGGTAAGGGAATCACCCCTAATCCGTTGGTGAGGTCGTTGTAAGATGAGAAAAGAAGCGGAGTTAATCGTCAAGGTAAGGAAATCACTCCTATCTCGATGATATGTCTCTGCTCGTTATTACAAAAACGTAAATAAAATTACGTGAAATCATGCATGCTTATAATGTATAATCGTATGAAAAGTAAGAGTATAATGTGTGCGCAAAATGAAATCTCGAAAAATTATTCAAATTTGTCAAAAGATCGAAAATAATAAAGCGTAAGCTCGAATAAAACTTGGATGGTTCCAAACGGAACATTGACTAACCAAAGTGGTCGAAAGATCTTTCGAAATTGAGAAACATGCTTTGGCCTAATAGGTGGAATACTCTCGCCGATATCTCGGCTAATGGTACTCACCCTTCCAGTTACTACATGGTCCCAATCAATCGAAAATTCGAGACTTGGCGGAACTTTTGAAAATCAAGGAGCGGAACTAGTCGACAAGGTACGGGTTTCACCCCTAACTTGATGATTTCGTATCCTAAGTGTGGTTGGTACTCGTCGGGTCAAAATTTAATTTCAACACTTTGACGAGGGCCCACTAGAATTCAAAATTTGAATTTCTCCATCAAGGTGAGGATTTCACTCCTAACTTGGTGGTGAATTTCGTGTAAGAAAAGAAAAGTAGAAGGATTGAGAGTCATTCACCAAATTGTGGGTTTCACGCCTATTTTGGTGAAGTCGTCTCGTTTGTGTATTATGAGTGTTTTCGGATTTAGAAATATCGAGTAAAATGCATGAGGGAAGTGTATGTCAAAGGAATACGCAAACAAGCATAAACACGTAAGAGGGCATATCAAGAACGGTACATAAATAATGAAATGATAAATCAAGTATTAACACATAGAGAAATAGGTCAAGAATGACACGTGAAGAATCGAACAACGAAACAAGTATTAACACATAATAAGACAAGCATTAATGCATAAGAATAACATGTCGAATATTACCCACGAGTGATATACATGTTTAAAGGAGCATAAATAAGAAACAAATAAAGTATCATGTAGTAGTTCAAGCAAAACATACGAATAAGGCTCTAAAACTATAGACTAGGTAAAAACATTCCTACTTTTCCTAATTCCCTATAGTTATGGCTCTGATACCAATCTGTCACACCCCAACCAATGGCGGAAACATCGGGATGAGACGAAGTGTGAAGATTGCTAGAGACATCATAACGCTATTTGTGACAATATTTAAATTATTCCCATTTCATTTCATAACTTCAAATTTTCAACATTACATAAACTCAAATAACGACAAGTTCAAAAGAAATACATAACAACATGAGCAAAATTTGATACAACATATTAAACCTAAACGTCTATATGTGTATCTAGGCACCATCACTACTTCTTTTCATAGCATCGTCATCATCAACCTGTAACATGTTTAAAATACAATTCAATGGAAAAGCAAAGGCGAGTATACAAGTTTGGTACGTACATAACAAAAGATAAGTTTTAAACAATTCCTCATAGCAAGCATGTGATTCAAGATAAACAATAAATATGGCATGTGTCTAACATATCAAACCAAATGAGACGCAAGATGCTCATGACATAACCACAAGTCTACGGGCGGGTCGTCAATCCTATAGCGCTACATATGTCACGGTTAGGCTCGTACGAAGTTAATGATAAGTTTAACACATAATGTCCTCAACCCAAGTTTAAAGTATCAAGCAATCACGTATACAAGCATGTTATAGGAATGTTCACGTGTTTAAGCAAAAGTTCATGTGTAAGTTGTTGATAGATAAACATGTTACACCCCAAAAGTGGTAAAAGTAAAGAGGGGAAAATACGAGTATACTCACATAACTGCTAAGTCTTCCGATTATCCTAGTATGACGAGTTGATGAGATAGGAGGACGGAACACCGAGGTCACCCTATATGGGCAAACGATGGTGCATGAGTAAACGGAATTACGACGGAGGATTTGAAGTGAGATTTAAAGCATAACGAGTCGACGGTTAAGTATATATATATACATGTATATATTTTATATAGTTTAAGAAATAATCCCAAATTATGTTTATCGAAAATGTTATAGAAGTATTGTCAAATTAGATATACATTTACATTTATTTTTTTTATAAAAAAATTATTTGAGTTCGATACGTTTAATGGTTCGATGATAAAAAAAAATATTAATTCATACAAAACAATAACATTTATATTTTCTTTATAAAAATATTAGAACTTCAATAGGTTTCGTTTTAAAAGATTAGCATGTTTCGCTTTACGGAATTTTACGAAAAACGGGCAGAGTTTCCTCTGTTTTTGGACGATCCCAACGATACAAGTCGTCAATAAAATTGTCAAAACTCAATAAACAATCACATTATATATAAAATTATCGTCAACGTCGAACGTAACTAATCACTACACATAACGGTTCGAGTTCGTTTTCTTTTTTAAAACAAGAAATAGTTATCTAGGTAATATTAACAAAATTTGTGTCGTTATGATTATACCACGTCGTGTGTTGACTGAGTTTGACCTCAGTTGACTAAAGTTGACCGAGTTGACTAATGCGGACCGATGGTTTGACCGAGGCTCGAATCCGCATCAAAACCAAAGCTGAACCTCGTGAACCTGTTTAGATGGGAACTCCAGTTTGAGATTTAAATGAACCAAAAATTTGAGCCAAAGCTTGAAACGAATGAAAACCAAACCAAACCTGAAACTGACCTGAAATCAACCTGCTGAATGTTGACATGAACCCGAGCTAACCTGAACCGAAATACGACAGAAACCGAAACCATGAAATCCGAGTAACTGAGCTGGTGACCCGCAACTTGAACCAACGAGACCCGAAACGAATCTGGGTTGTCCATTCCAATCTTGAACCCGAACGTATCTTGAACCGAAACAAACCCGACAGAACTGAATCGGCAGGCCCGAGACCGAAACAAATCGACACAACTCGAGCTAACCACTGTACCGAGTTTGTTCGAGTCAAACAAAATGCCTGAATCGACGCTGAGCGGAAGTTGAATCGAATAAACTCAAGACAAACCTGAACCCAAAACTAACCGGAACCGCCGGCTGGAGTGACGCCGACGACGTCGCCGCCGTCGCGGCTCTCTCTTCTCTCTGCGTCTCTCTCTCTCTACACGTCGCTGCACCCTCGTCGCCACCGCCAGACGGTGGTGGCCGTTCATCTCTGGCGCCGGTCAGGTATAGGAAGGGAGGGAAAGGAGTGGAAGGTCTGTTGTTGGTGTGATGTGTTGAAGAAGATGAAGGTACTGATAATATGTAGAAGGAGAAGTGAAATAGGAGGGAATTCAAGTGTGGGTGTTGGCATGTACGGCTAGTTCAAGATTAAAAGGACATTTAGGGTTTGCACTTATAACAAAAGGTATTAATAGTTAGGTTTTTAGACCGGGCTTGGGCCCCAGGCCCACAAGCCCGCTTCGCGCGGCCCGATACGGTACTGAAGCCCGATTTCACAACTGAACGTCGTGAAATATCGCAGGAAATTATTTTTTTTTGTTCTAAAAAAAAACACACACAAATGATGTCGGAGATGAGTGCGTGATGCGTTCGTTGTCGTTTGCGTTGAAAGCGCGTAAAAAGTGTGCCGGTTGTCATTTCTAACCAGTTTCTCGCTCTGATTTCGACTGCGATAAAAAAAATAAGAAGCGAACATGTACTTCCTAAATATATATAAACGCGGAAAATACGAGGCGTTACACGAAACCAGACAACACGCTCCAGGAGTCGAGACCAGCTTGGTTACGACTCGAGATCCCCTGATCTCGACTCGAGACCTCTACGGTTGCGACTCAAATGTTCACAACTCGAGACCAGCTGATTGCGACTTAGAATCCAGTGGTTGCGACTCGAGACCTCATAGTCTCGAGTCGAGACTATCCGGTTTCGACTGGACTGCTTGACTCCGTTATTGGGCTGCACTATGTGATAAACCTGTTTCGGACTGTGTTATTTTCCACTGCTTAACTGGACTTTGTGCTGCTACTATTTAACTGCTCATATGTTAGGATAGGCCCAATAACGTATATGCTAGTATGACTTACGTGCTATGTGTTAGATACGTGTACTCTATACGTGACATTACTTGCATACGAACCTAATGGATATTAATAACTATAATAGGGTATGGTTGACCAACTTAACACAAGTAAATTGTCTGCCGAGCAAACCAAGGTGAGTTCACACACTAAAAGCATGCGTCCCAGGGAGGGACACGAACAAACTGCCATCTTTGGGAAGAATATCTTCAAACTAATATTTCCGGGGGAAAATACGAATGGGTACTTTTAAATTACTATCTCCGGGGGAGATACGTTTGGATATTATTTATAAATCACAACTAGCAAAACTAAACGAATCTCTATCATGTAAAGTCCCTGCTTATAGTACCGATTAAACGCCGGGGGCGAACGAGTTATTAGTTAATAGCGCTGTTAGGTTTGACAACCTCACACCGTGACCGGGGGAGATCGGGCGTGAACTAGTAGACCTAGCATCTTGGTCAATGACGATAGACATTGACTCGGGGCACAACAACTTTTTGTCAACAGTTTCGGTAACGCCAGTTTAGTAAGCTTTCATATGGGGTAGCTCCCCATGACGTGATTATAAATGTTTTATCTAAACAACTTACGTTTTCGAAAACTAAAACTGGACAGCTCGTGAACTCGCCAACATTATGTTGATACCCTACTGCATGCTTTGCAGGTTGCTCAATATTGTTAAGACGGACATTGCAATCGGCTGGAGTGCGTGGCTTGTAAGTTCATAATTAATAAACTTGTGGTTTTAAATTACGATATGTTCTCTTTACCCTTCCGCTGCAAACTTAAACTATGTTTTGAAATTTAAATTGGTCGCTAATTATACCGTTATTTGTAATAATAACTAAACCGTTCAAAATAATTAGTGGCTGGATCCTGGTCATGTCATACGCCTCGCGGTGGTACTTCGCATGTGGATTTTGAGGGTGTGACAGATTGGTATCATAGCCATTGGTTATAGGGAACTAGGTTTAAGATATAAAATATTTTTAAGATGTAAAATGTTTTATATGAAAAACCAGACTATAACCGTTCTTTAATGAAAACCACAACGACACCACACTCCGGATTGCAAGGTTCGTCAGACTCAGGTGCTCACCTTGTAATTGTAAATTATCGACATTACTTGTGCATAACTCAGTGTGTAGATGTGTATATATATATTTGGCTTATGTGCGTAAATATGTAGTTGGGTAATTAGTACTCGCCGCTGTGAATTATACGGAAACTACGCAAACTTGATGTGCGCTAAGGAGTGAATTCTCCTAACCTCGATTCGAAACCATGACACTCTTAGGGCAAGGAACCAATTATTCCAAGTCCTCGCCCATATATTTCTTGACATCATCCCTGGGCTATGACGAATCGACGCGGGAAACGTTCACACGATGTACATGCTTACAGGAAAGGCCTGCTACGAAGCACGTAGAGAAGTTACGAGAAGGAATCGACGAAGGGGAGCCACCCCTACATCATGGGATATTAGAAGGAACGACGACGTCATTCGCATCCTTTTTACTTACGTATTTCTTTTCCCAACTTAAGTGGTGAGACTCATTCCCTCATCCAACCGATCACCTGGATTCTTGAAGCATTCTAGTAAGTCTACACTTTTCGGGTTTCTGTTTGCACGTCTCGAACAGGAAAAACATGTGTGGTGTATGTTTCTCATTGTAGTGCCAGCAATCGTATCACCTTTCCATCGACCACGAAGTTATTTTCCCCTAATTCCTCATTACATGGTTAATCCTTATTCTTATACCTTAGCACGCCCCCAAAACCCAGCAAAGTGATATCTTTCTTACAAACCGGCGTATTTGAAGGCGTGGCAAGGCGAAGATACGAGCCATTCAACCCACCGACGAGTACGGTGACCTAGATGCTTACCTTATCCTTCATTTGCCAGAGCCGTTATTCTTTGACGACACTTCTGATTCTGTGAATCCTTTCGCTAGCTTTCGTACGAACCAACAATTATTGCTTAGGGCGGTATCCTCACTTCCGGCGTTTCCTTATCACGACATCCGCGTTCTTCATATAGAAGCCTTGACCAGATCTCTCTTCAGTTTGGCGAATTCAACAAACTCGACCCTTAGTCGACAAACTTTTAGCCCTTGAAACTCAGCAACGTGTTACTTCAACCATGCTTTCTCGAAAACCTGTTTTCGCAGTTTCACATCAAAACCCCCTCGACGACGCAAGCGCTACTCCGAACTCACTCGCACGACTTTGAACCATCCACTCGATCTTGATTTCCCACCCGTTTGAGAAATCACGTCCTGCTGGACGTCTCAGTAGATCCTAAAACCTACAGACCCGCACGGAGACCATCCCTCTCTAGCCGCTTCTTATTGTGCCAACCACATCAACATGACACTCCTTATCGGCAAGCGACGTTCTTTATTCTCACCACATACAACTTGTGTATGACCAGCTACCTCATCGACATCAGATAAATCCTTATTGATCCCAAAGCCTTTATGTTATGTTTCACGGATTCCATGATCCTTATCCTACTCTACCCTACACAAAATCTCTGTTTGGACGGATTACTTCCTACGAATGTTACTCGTTGGAGCAACGAGCCAAAGATACCCCGGGGGTAACAGGTATCGCAAGCACTGTTCTTCGAACTCGAGATGATCAACACCTAGTCACGACATTTGAATTTATCCCATCCTATCAAACTCGATGCTTGTTTCTTTCGACGACATCTGAACCTACTCTGAAAACCTGTGGGAATCAGGATGACTCCTACACTTTACCCTGGTACTTCTGCAACCCAAACCGCTTTGCGCTAAGTTTTCAACGCATGACTTTTGATGTAGCAAGGCACGCTTTTCTCGATCGTTTACGCCTCTTGACAACTCAAAGTTCCCGAAAGGGGCTACTCTATGCATGGTTCAGGATTGAGATCCGTAGTCTTCGTGCTCAAAATGTGGAGACATTACTCGTACGGTACCAACTGCACCATTTATACCGATCACGAGAGTCTCCAGCACAGCCTTTTAACACGCGACAGCACCGACGGGGTCGAACTCCTAAACGATCGCGATTGCGCGATAAGGCATCATCCGGACTGGGTTGACAAGAGACTAAACCTAAGCATGTAGGTGTGTTACAATTTACTATTCCTTCGAACCTCCCGATCAAACCCGAAACGCTCTAGTAGAAACTCTGAAAGCGGAAAATTCTTTGGCTAAGTCCATGCGTGACACGAAAAAGCCGCTCGAACTCAAGGGCAACTGCGTTCACTACTTTATGGAACGTATCTGGGTTCCATCTTGCGGGAATCTCTGAGAACTTGTGATGGGTGAAGCACACAAGTCTACATAGTACATCCCGACTCTGACAAGATGCATCACGACCTCAAGGCCTATCTGGGGAGTCATAAATCATTTAACCAAGCTTGCGCACTTCCTTGTGAGCAAGGAAAATGGCAGGTTTTCGAAACTTGCAGCCGTCTACTTGTTAAGAAGCAGTTACCAGGCCGGGGTGCCAACCTCTATTATCTTTGATCGAGACCCGCGTTTCACTTCCGAGTTGTGGCAGACTATGCATGATTCCTTTAGCTCACAGTTAGGCATGAGCCCCATTTATCACCCGCAAACTGATGGTTAGACCGAACGCATTTTCCGAAAACCCTTAAGAGTATGCTGGGAGCATGGGATATCGACTTTGGAAAACAAGTGACTCTTCACTTTACTAGGAATCCCTTCCAACAACAGTTGGCGCACTAGCCATCAGGCAGCACCATTTAGGGCATTGCACGGACGCAAATGCAGGACACCTCTGTGTTGGGCGGAAGTTGGCGGAAGCCAAATTACCGGCCCAAGACTTGTACTTGACACAACGGATAAGATCGTCCAGACCAGACAACGCATGGCGACAGCTCGTGATCGTCAGAAAAGCTACGCTGATGAGCGTAGGAAACCTCTAGAGTTCCTGGTCGGGGACCGGGTTCTACTTAAAGTTTCACCCTGGATGGGTGTGGTACATTTTGGCCAACAGGGCAAGCTTAATCCGTGATGCGTTGGACCGTTCGAAGTTACCGAAACGATCAGTAAGGTAGCATACTGACTAAACCTGCCTGCAGAGCTGAATGCGGTACACAACGTCTTTCACGTGCCTAATCTGAAGAAGTGTCTGTCAGATGAAACATTCGTTGTTCTTTTTTTTTGGAACTTGTGATCAACGACCAACTACGCTTCATTTAGGAACCGGTTGAGACCATGGATCAAGAAATCAAAACCCTCAAGCGTGGTATAATGCCAACAGACCAAGTTCGTTGGAACTCGCGCCGTGGCCCAGAGTTTACCTGGGAACGGGAAAATCAGCTAATGCGCATGTATCCCCAGTTGTTTACAAACATTACTTCCAGCACTGAGGCTACCGCTAAATTTTGGGTAGAAATTTCAAACCAACAGGGGATGATGTGACACCCCACGAAAACGTTTAATCACACTAGCTTGTCAGTGGCTGCGCGCTAAATTTCGGGACGAAATTTCTTGAACTTGGGGATAATGTGACACTTCGGGTTTTCCTGTACGTTTCTTGGATGTTATGATTAAATTTGTGAAATTCTATACTATGTGAGATACGTGCAAACTCTGTGAATCCAATGCTACGTGATTTTTTGTGCTATGTGACCTTATGTGCTATATGATTTACATGTTCGTTTTGGTGGACTTTCTTGAAACTGCTGGTATCTATGTACGGTAATGTAGTGTGTATACACATAGAGCGTATCGTTTGACTTTTGTCTAAATTTCGAGGACGAAATTCCAGTAACATGGGGAGAATGTGACAACCTGTACTCTCATTGTCGAGAGAAGGGTACTTTAGTGAAAACGTGCGTTACTATTTTTGTTAAAACTTTTATTATTACTATTATTATTTGCGAAACAATAATAATAATAATCCACGATGAGAGGTTTACTCATATATTTGTTGTATTTATCGTTATCGGGCCAGTCGGTTGAACGAGACGCGTAACCATCTAAGACGAACTCGCGCACTTGGGCTAAGGCCCAAGCTAACCCAACCTACCTAAACCCAAAACCCTAGACTATAAATAAGAACTTAAACCCACCCCCTCATTGTTTGGACAAAAACCCTAACCCATAACAATTGCAGCCTCTCACATACTCCCGCACACACTCCTCGTTTCTTTGTGCTACTCCGGCGACCGGAGCTTTTCCGGCGACACCACAGGCGACCAACAACTCCGGCGGACTGTCGGCGTTCCAGTTCCAGCCAAACACCCCCACCCACTCCTTTAAAACCTTTCCCTTCTTGCACCAATTCTCGTACACCCCCCTCTGACTCCTCGAGTTTCCGGCGTGTAACAGTGACGGTGTCGAGGCCATTCGGCGATGGAACAAAACATTACAGAGAAAGAAAGGTGATAAGAGAGAATATCAGAAGGCGAAGGAGGAAGAGCCGGCGGCGGAGCCGGTAGTGGTGGCCGCACCAGTGACGGCGGCGTTCAGAGGCGACGAAGATGGAATACGGCACGAAGATGGTGGTGGTTCTTGATTCGAGCTCGCAGCAGCGGTGCTGCAGTGGTGGCTGTGGCCCGACTCCGGCGAACAACGTCACCAGGTGAGCGGTGACAGCGGACGCCCCTCTCCCTTGTGTCTCGAAGCTCTTGGTCAGTGCTATGTTTATTTGTGATAACCTTGTTTGTCTTGAAAGCTCTAATCCTTTTTGTGTTGATCTCTAAGTATATGTTGAATCTGGTTGGTTTGAAATATTTGGAGAAACCTACTGATTTGCTTGAATTAATTGTGGGTGCACCAATAAGTGTTGCCGTGTTCTCTGTTTCTTTTAAATCTATATAACACATGGCCAAAATGACGTTTATAGTGGCATGTTTTCTTAAGGAACAAACTGCTTGTATGTTGAAGAGTGGTATATGTTGTTTACATCTCTTGTGTCTATCGATTTTTGTTGGTCTAGACTTACAAACTTGTTTATTAAAAATTGTTGATTGATCAATTTGGGGACTGTGTATGTAAGTGGTGAATATAAAAAAAATGATTTGATGATTTGTTATTTAAATGTTAGGGCTTTGATGTAGGTTGTGGTAGAAATTCTTGATTAGATGATCGATTAAATGTTAATTGCAACTGTGACAAAAATATGATAATAGGATTTTGACATAAACATGTTTGTGTACGATCTTGCATAATGTTAATAGATGATGAACTGTTAAATGGTGCCAAAATATTCGAAATATATGCATTTGATCTGAGTTGGTAAGTGTAGGGAATTGGGAACATGTTAGTGAAACCTGATTGGCTAGTACATGCTTATGAAATTTGATTGGCTAGTACTATTCTGAGGAATTCTAGAAGCATCTGCATAACTTAGCGAGTCGAGACCTTACGGTTTCGACTCGAGACCACTCAGTGACCACTCGAAACCAGACAACACGCTCCAGGAGTCGAGACCAGCTTGGTTATGACTCGAGATCCCCTGATCTCGACTCGAGACCTCTACGGTTGCGACTCAAATGTTCACAACTCGAGACCAGCTGATTGCGACTTAGAATCCAGTGGTTGTGACTCGAGACTATCCGGTTTCGACTGGACTGCTTGACTCCGTTATTGGGCCGCACTATGTGATAAACCTGTTTCGGACTGTGTTATTTTCCACTGCTTAACTGGACTTTGTGCTGCTACTATTTAACTGCTCATATGTTAGGATAGGCCCAATAACGTATATGCCAGTATGACTTAAGTGCTATGTGTTAGATACGTGTACTTTATACGTGACATTACTTGCATACGAACCTAATGGATATTAATAACTATAATAGGGTATGGTTGACCAACTTAACACAAGTAAATTGTCTGCCGAGCAAACCAAGGTGAGTTCACACACTAAAAGCATGCGTCCCAGGGAGGGACACGAACAAACTGCCATCTTTGGGAAGAATACCTTCAAACTAATATTTCCGGGGGAAAATACGAATGGGTACTTTTAAATTACTATCTCCGGGGGAGATACATTTGGATATTATTTATAAATCACAACTAGCAAAACTAAACGAATCTCTATCATGTAAAGTCCCTGCTTATAGTACCGATTAATCGCCGGGGGCGAACGGGTTATTAGTTGATAGTGCTATTAGGTTTGACAACCTCACACCGTGACCGGGGGAGATCGGGCGTGAACTAGTAGACCTTGCATCTTGGTCAATGACGATAGACATTGACTCAGGGCACAACAACTTTTCGTCAACAGTTCGGTAACGCCAGTATAGTAAGCTTTCATATGGGGTAGCTCCCCATGACGTGATTATAAATGTTTTATCTAAACAACTTACGTTTTCGAAAACTAAAACTGGACAGCTCGTGAACTCGCCAACATTATGTTGATACCCTACTGCATGCTTTGCAGGTTGCTCAATATTGTTAAGACGGACATTGCAATCGGCTGGAGTGCGTGGCTTGTAAGTTCATAATTAATAAACTTGTGGTTTTAAATTACGATATATTCTCTTTACCCTTCCGCTGCAAACTTAAACTATGTTTTGAAATTTAAATTGGTCGCTAATTATACCGTTATTTGTAATAATAACTAAACCGTTCAAAATAATTAGTGGCTGGATCCTGGTCATGTCATACGCCTCGCGGTGGTACTTCGCATGTGGATTTTGAGGGTGTACTAGTAGACCTTGCATCTTGGTCAATGACGATAGACATTGACTCGGGGCACAACTGTAACACCTGTGCCTTCACGGCCATCAAAAAAATACCAAACCAATGAAATATTATATTTCATACTTGGTATTTGTAAAAATATGTGTATCATTTGCACATATCAATTTTTGTTCAATTCCAAACTCTAAATCGCTTTCTGGAAGGTTATACGCGCACCGATGCGTAAATATAACCAGTTTAATGCAACAAACACTCCGGAATAGTGACATAGTCTTAACATACCTTAATTAACCTTTACATAACTTAGAAATAAGTTTTGAAGGCTTTGGTATGGCAAAAACAAGCTAATTCGCTTACAGGGACTAAATATGACAAACTGCGAAAGTATGTCAATTTGAACTGTAACGAACATTCCGGAACATGACCATAAGTTAAACATACCATAAATATCCTTTATATAGCTTAGAAATAGGCTTTGAGGGGTTCGGTATGCTAAAATAAACTTTTGGGTCATTCAGGGACTAAAAGTGTCAAAAAGTGCACAAGTTTGCATTTTCGCGCATAACTTACGTTCTGAATACATCCGGACATCCAAAAATTTATGTAAGCATGACTACATTATATTTTATGGTTCGCCTTAATAAAAATCCATTCGTCGCGTCATTTGGATCGTTTTTCGCGCTTGTGCGCATTCCGTCGTAATTAAGCGAACATCGCGTTCGTACGGCCAAACGAACCGACATCCGAGATATTTTTGAACACATTTTAAGTTCCCTATACTTTAACTTCATTTTAGAGCTTTGAAATGGGGTTAACGGGCCTTAAACGTGTCGAAAATGGGCTGAATGCGTGACAGGGACCAAAAGTGTAAATCTGCCAAACTTAAGCCTAGCGGTGCGCTACACTTTTAGCGTAGCGGTGCGCTAGGGGTCTGCAGACCAGATGCAATGTACTTAACAGCCTGTTTTCAGCTGGATTAACCACAACCACACATTCCTAATTATCTAGTCAGCTGATAAGGATGGATTTCCAGCCACCATAAGGTTCCGACAAGTGTACGGGTTGGATTCATGGCACGTTTTCCATGGAACGATCCTAACGGTTCGGGTATTCCTATAAATACCCAACCCACACAACCTCATTTTGCACAAGAATTCTGATTTGAGAGCTCTAAGTTGAAACCATTGTTTCATACCTGAGTTCTTGGATCGGGATTAGCATTCGGGGACCCTTCGTAAGTATTCCTTCGTTCTTTTCCTTATTTTTACTGCTTTTCGAGTCAGAAAGTCAAACTTTGTTTGACTTTCAGCATTGACCAGTAATGGTCAATGCGAAGTTCGTTTGAGCTTCGCAACGTGAGTGTAATCACGTTGGTTATAGTCCCTTGGGACTATGCCTACTGATTACCACGTTGTCTAGGGTCGTAGGGTAAGCGATCTAATAAATCGCTTATACCTTCGAACCCGACCCAGTTTGGTCGATCATTAGGATCCGACCAAATACATTAGGTGACCATAGTGTAGGGAATAACCTTCCGAGGTTATACCCTATGGTCACGTCGTTTAAGTAGTTGTATGATAGGTAGTTTATATGCCTTAGGTAAATTACCAGAATACCCTTTTCATGTATAATTGGTAATTAAGCATATGTAACCTAAAATTTTGTCACATAACTGATTTTGTAACATGTTTAGGCATATAACACTTGTCATAGGACTAGTTAGGCGATCCGAACGCGTTTCACGCGAACGACGCGTTAAAGTAGCATAAGCTACCTAAACGGGTCGTAATGGGTCGTAGGCAGTTATGTTAGGTTTCATTTAGTATGTAGGCTTTGTTAAACCATATCACACGAGTCTCCACACTCGTTTGGTTTACAAACCCTAATGCTTCCCAGTCTTCCGATTTAGGTCCGGTTATTTAACATAGTTACCTATATTAGGTGCCATTTGATTCCGAGATCTCTAGCACTGCTTGGTGGTTATCTTTAGACAACTGAGCAATCTCAAGTGAGTACATAGACCCCTCTTTTGCTGTTTTCCAAACTGTTTTGGGGTGGAACACATGTGCCTACTTGTTACTTTCATGCTTTCCTGTTTTCACATCATATACTGCTATGTTCGTTAGTACATTATAGTACATGATTTCATTACATTTTATGCTATGTATGTCCATTGCGTTCATACTTAGTACATCGTTTTACATTTACATTTTATGCTATTTATGTCCATTACGCATACTTAGTACATTGTTTTTCATCACATGCTTACATTTTGGTATGACATTTGGTTTGTTTACATGGGACAATACATTCATTAACACCGATCATGCCGTTCGTTAGTAGGTAGTGGTACCATAGGAATTGACAACTCCCGTTCCGGACGTCCCAGGGAAAGGGGATGAAAGGAATGACCGAATTCGTTGATATAAGACAGATAGACCTTTAATTTGTTTAAAGGGTTTATCACCACAGTCGCAAGGCTTGGATGTATGCATTTTCACAATACCGCATAAATGTTCATATTAAATATTTGCATGCATTTACACAAAACATAGCTTTGATTTAAACCAAGTTTTACTTCAATACTTTGTTTTTGTGCATATGGTTTAGTTGAGACCTTTCACTTGCCATACATGACATTTTGACATAGACATTTGACATGGATATTTGACATAGACATTTGACATGGATATTTGACATAGACATTTGACATGGATATTTGACATAGACATTTGACATGGATATTTGACATAGACATTTTGACATGATTTACATCTTGACATGAACATTTTACATTGTTTGGTTTGGTTTGATTAAGTGATTAAGTAACGATGCGTGTGTAATATGATACAAGCATGGTGGATACGCCGCTGGTACTTCCTATATATAAGTGTTTGTATGGTATTACATGTCGTAACGTTATTTGAATCATTTCAGTTTGAGACATAGAACATTTCATACAAATAACATACTTTTCACAAGACATTGATTTATAAACAACTTATCTTATGCAAACACATTTTACTTGGTTATTCATTTAACCTTACATTTATTTATACTTATCATCTGATCTTATCGTTTTTCAAATGATTTAAAAGACAAAGCAAATAACAAGGTTCATGACTAAACATTTTCTTAAACATAAGTCATGAATCTTATTTTCACAAAACCTATGTATCTCACAGGCATTTTTATGCTGACGTACCTATTTTCACATGTGTTTTTCAGGAACTGTTGCATAAGATGATCAAGATACACATAGACAGACTTGGGCTTTAGTGACAATAAAAGATGCAAGACTAGTTAATTATGTTGTATTTATTTGTTTATTAAGGCATAGTAACACTTTTAATCAATAAAACGAAACTTTAATTTCCATGGTTGTGAAACATTAATTCTGTTACAACACTCCCCGATGTTTCCGCCACGTTTTGTATGTTCTACGTGGTCGGGGTGTGACAGAAAAGATGGTATCAGAGCCAATGGTTATAGGGAATTAGGTTATTAGTAATACTTTGACCTAGTCTATAACCTTTCTAGGACCCTAACGCGAGTTTACTTGCGTTTAGTCATAAAACAATACTGTCACCTATCCTTAGGCGACAACCACAACAAAAACATAAATTTCAAAACCGCTTTGAAAACTAATCATCTGTTCTAGGATGATTGATTACTAGGTTTTGAACCCTCTATTGTAAGGTTTTGAACTCTCTATTATATGGTTTTGAACCCCTTTGAGTTTTCAAAACTTCGTCAAGGTTTTGGGTTTTAAATAATGTGAACACGTGCAAACTGGAAGGGTGAATGCCTGTATTCTGGGTTTTCTGTCTAGGCAAGCACTTCGTATACATCTCATCAGACGCGAGACCAGTTGTGCTTACCTGGGAATTCTTGGGATGAGTGTTCACTTATAGGCGAGCATGTCTTCGCGATACATTATTTTTGACCTATTTACTTTGATTTGTCACCATCTCATTTGTTTGCCTTAGGTAACAAACAAATGATCACAATTTTCATTCGTTACCATTCTGTATTGATTATCCAATAACCTTTCACTCGTTTCTTCCTCTGTCTTTCATTTTCTTCTAGAATGTCTATTCCTCTCAGCA
Source organism: Helianthus tuberosus (assembly GCA_030545235.1). Lineage (NCBI taxonomy): Eukaryota > Viridiplantae > Streptophyta > Magnoliopsida > Asterales > Asteraceae > Helianthus > Helianthus tuberosus. The sequence goes on from JARYGA010031928.1 coordinate 23,487, forward strand.
CTGGTCAAATGTCCGAGCAAACAGCCAAATTTGCTCAGCAAATAGGCGAGGTGATACTGAAGTCTGTGGATCTAGGCATTGCCATGTCTCGTCTTAACAATGAAGCCTCTCGTCTCGACAATGAAGCCACTCAAGAGCCACCAAAGGAAGCAGAAGTCAAGCCAGCACCAAAATCAAGGAAACGTAAGGCTTCAAGGAAACCCGCAGCGGTTACACCTAATCAAGCGGGACCTAGCCATGTGGCAAGGCCACCAGCTAGGAAGCCATACAACGGAACTGCACCCTTGTGCAACCAATGTAGCCTTCATCATCAGGCTAGTGTGAAGTGCCGCAAATGCCAAACTTGTGGACTTATAGGTCATACGGCAAGGGTTTGTCCAACTGCAGCAGTAGCAAATCAAGCAGGACCCATCCGGGTGGCAACACCACCTGCAAAGAAAGCATATGCCGGTACCGCACCTCATTGTGCACGCTGCAACGGTCATCACGCGGTACAACAAGCTTGCTGGCAATGCACGACGTGTGGTAAACTTGGGCATTTGGCCAATGTTTGTCGTTTGGGACAAAATCAGGCTTCTCAGGTCCAAGCTCCGGTTCAAGGGAATGCTGCAAGATTCCCACTGGGTTCCTGTTTCAACTGCGGAGAGATTGGTCACTTCCGCCACAACTGTCCGAGACTGGTGAATGCAAATGCTAATGCAAATCCAACTCTTGGATGAGCATTCGGCTGAACAAAGGATGTTGCTGTCTTATGCCTTTGTTTCTTTTGTTTTCGTGTATTGTGAAACAATATGTCTTGTTCATAAATAAAAAAATCGTTGTTCACAAATTCTGATATACAAGTATAGTTACATGTGTGTATGATTTTCCTATGATATCTGCATTAAGGAACTATGTTCCTTACAAACTACTCTTGTGATTCTCACTTTCAAGTGATCGCTCATAATTTCCTCGAAAGTTCTAAGTACTCGTTTCACTCTAAGAAACAAAGTACAGAAAATTAAGTGACATTATGAGTAATCGTGCTTTTCGCACATCTGTGCCCTTAAATCCTTGGTTAGATAACTAAGGGTATTTTCAAATCTCATTCCCATTACGTTTTGATTTTTCAACATACACAGTACCAGTATTTCAAAACAATCTTCATGATCTCAAAACATTTCATATAGTTTGAAAACAATTTTTCTAGATGCATTGTCTATGTTATTTCAAAAACATTGGCCATGTTATCAAAACCAACCTTTCTAATTTCAAAATATTTCATATAGTCTGAAGACAATATTAACACAATACATTTTCTGATCAAGTGCATGATTTCGAAAAGCATCATTCATGTCTTTAAAAAACCTTATACATAATTTCAAAATTCATCTCGCATGATTTTAAAACATTTTTATAAATATACCTATATAATACACCTACTTTATGATTTCCAAAAAGTATTATATATAAGGTTTCAAAAACGTTAAACACATTTTTCTTAAAGGAACCCCATGCATAGTATTCAAAAATATTTTCCTCATACATTGACCTAACCTTCAAATTCCGCTTCATATGTCGCCTTGACATATCAGGCATCTCAACTTCATAAGCATTTTACTTCATGTTTTGACTTAATCACATCCCGTGCAAGATTTCAAAACATCTTCAACTTCTAAAATCCATATGGGATCTTTTTATCTCCACAATTAGACCCTTGTGGATAATCATCATTCAAATCAGAGTCCTTAATTGGATTCCTTATGTACCTTAATTCGAACACTTCGGTTCCTAATAATCGAAATCGAATTTTCTTTTTGAATCTTTCTATCTTTATAGTTGGATTCTTGATAAACATTTAAAGTACCAAATGAAATCCACGGAATGGATTCCTAGTGTGCTTTAAATGCATGTACGCAATTTACAAGACAAATTAACAAACAATTTTGTGGTTATGTGACTATGTGTTTACTCATCTTATGTTTTCTTTTATGCATTTTTGGTGTTTTTACTACTCTGGATATTCTTTATCCAAATCCTTGCAGGATCTTTCATATCTTCATATGAGGGATTCGTAGCAGGATATTCAAAAGGTACTACCTTTAATCCTTAAATGGGCTTCTATGTAATAGTTAAGACCCTTGGATTATATAGTACCACTCCATGATTCATAAGAGACCCTTTAGTGGTCTAGTCAAAAAGATTGATTCACAATTTGGTTAAAAAAAATGACATCTAGTGATGTAGCTGAACAGACTCCTTGATAGTCTGTTTAAATCATTTATTGATTTAGTCTAAAGGACTCTATGGCGGTCTAAGTCACGCTCATCACAGGATTGTTCATTTGGTTTTACCCTACACATTATAAAATAGACTGTGTGAACTGTGCAAAGAATTCTCTAATTATGGATGCGCACATAATTATGAAATTTAGTGCACAGAAATCCAGTAAGATTTATTATGTGAAGGACCCCGATAGTGACAACAATAACAAAATGAGAACGATGTAATGGAGGCATGGTGGACGCACCAATGACGCTTCATATACTTGTATATAAGTGTCCCTCTTACATTGCAAACATAATGTTATTAAGGTTACTAGAAGTTCAAGAACCCTAACCAATGTTGTTCGATCTTTTCAACTTCATGTTTTAAACTCTCACAAGTTTCCTCTAAATAAATTTTGGGACGAAATTTCCTAAAGTAGGGGAGACTGTAACACCTGTGCCTTCACGGCCATCAAAAAAATACCAAACCAATGAAATATTATATTTCATACTTGGGATTTGTAAAAATATGTGTATCATTTGCACATATCAATTTTTGTTCAATTCCAAACTCTAAATCGCTTTCTGGAAGGTTATACGCGCACCGATGCGTAAATATAACCAGTTTAATGCAACAAACACTCCGGAATAGTGACATAGTCTTAACATACCTTAATTAACCTTTACATAACTTAGAAATAAGTTTTGAAGGCTTTGGTATGGCAAAAACAAGCTAATTCGCTTACAGGGACTAAATATGACAAACTGCGAAAGTATGTCAATTTGAACTGTAACGAACATTCCGGAACATGACCATAAGTTAAACATACCATAAATATCCTTTATATAGCTTAGAAATAGGCTTTGAGGGGTTCGGTATGCTAAAATAAACTTTTGGGTCATTCAGGGACTAAAAGTGTCAAAAAGTGCACAAGTTTGCATTTTCGCGCATAACTTACGTTCTGAATACATCCGGACATCCAAAAATTTATGTAAGCATGACTACATTATATTTTATGGTTCGCCTTAATAAAAATCCATTCATCGCGTCATTTGGATCGTTTTTCGCGCTTGTGCGCATTCCGTCGTAATTAAGCGAACATCGCGTTCGTACGGCCAAACGAACCGACATCCGAGATATTTTTGAACACATTTTAAGTTCCCTATACTTTAACTTCATTTTAGAGCTTTGAAATGGGGTTAACGGGCCTTAAACGTGTCGAAAATGGGCTGAATGCGTGACAGGGACCAAAAGTGTAAATCTGCCAAACTTAAGCCTAGCGGTGCGCTACACTTTTAGCGTAGCGGTGCGCTAGGGGTCTGCAGACCAGATGCAATGTACTTAACAGCCTGTTTTCAGCTGGATTAACCACAACCACACATTCCTAATTATCTAGTCAGCTGATAAGGATGGATTTCCAGCCACCATAAGGTTCCGACAAGTGTACGGGTTGGATTCATGGCACGTTTTCCATGGAACGATCCTAACGGTTCGGGTATTCCTATAAATACCCAACCCACACAACCTCATTTTGCACAAGAATTCTGATTTGAGAGCTCTAAGTTGAAACCATTGTTTCATACCTGAGTTCTTGGATCGGGATTAGCATTCGGGGACCCTTCGTAAGTATTCCTTCGTTCTTTTCCTTATTTTTACTGCTTTTCGAGTCAGAAAGTCAAACTTTGTTTGACTTTCAGCATTGACCAGTAATGGTCAATGCGAAGTTCGTTTGAGCTTCGCAACGTGAGTGTAATCACGTTGGTTATAGTCCCTTGGGACTATGCCTACTGATTACCACGTTGTCTAGGGTCGTAGGGTAAGCGATCTAATAAATCGCTTATACCTTCGAACCCGACCCAGTTTGGTCGATCATTAGGATCCGACCAAATACATTAGGTGACCATAGTGTAGGGAATAACCTTCCGAGGTTATACCCTATGGTCACGTCGTTTAAGTAGTTGTATGATAGGTAGTTTATATGCCTTAGGTAAATTACCAGAATACCCTTTTCATGTATAATTGGTAATTAAGCATATGTAACCTAAAATTTTGTCACATAACTGATTTTGTAACATGTTTAGGCATATAACACTTGTCATAGGACTAGTTAGGCGATCCGAACGCGTTTCACGCGAACGACGCGTTAAAGTAGCATAAGCTACCTAAACGGGTCGTAATGGGTCGTAGGCAGTTATGTTAGGTTTCATTTAGTATGTAGGCTTTGTTAAACCATATCACACGAGTCTCCACACTCGTTTGGTTTACAAACCCTAATGCTTCCCAGTCTTCCGATTTAGGTCCGGTTATTTAACATAGTTACCTATATTAGGTGCCATTTGATTCCGAGATCTCTAGCACTGCTTGGTGGTTATCTTTAGACAACTGAGCAATCTCAAGTGAGTACATAGACCCCTCTTTTGCTGTTTTCCAAACTGTTTTGGGGTGGAACACATGTGCCTACTTGTTACTTTCATGCTTTCCTGTTTTCACATCATATACTGCTATGTTCGTTAGTACATTATAGTACATGATTTCATTACATTTTATGCTATGTATGTCCATTGCGTTCATACTTAGTACATCGTTTTACATTTACATTTTATGCTATTTATGTCCATTGCGTGCATACTTAGTACATTGTTTTTCATCACATGCTTACATTTTGGTATGACATTTGGTTTGTTTACATGGGACAATACATTCATTAACACCGATCATGCCGTTCGTTAGTAGGTAGTGGTACCATAGGAATTGACAACTCCCGTTCCGGACGTCCCAGGGAAAGGGGATGAAAGGAATGACCGAATTCGTTGATATAAGACAGATAGACCTTTAATTTGTTTAAAGGGTTTATCACCACAGTCGCAAGGCTTGGATGTATGCATTTTCACAATACCGCATAAATGTTCATATTAAATATTTGCATGCATTTACACAAAACATAGCTTTGATTTAAACCAAGTTTTACTTCAATACTTTGTTTTTGTGCATATGGTTTAGTTGAGACCTTTCACTTGCCATACATGACATTTTGACATAGACATTTGACATGGATATTTGACATAGACATTTGACATGGATATTTGACATAGACATTTGACATGGATATTTGACATAGACATTTGACATGGATATTTGACATAGACATTTTGACATGATTTACATCTTGACATGAACATTTTACATTGTTTGGTTTGGTTTGATTAAGTGATTA
>JARYGA010031929.1:12500-15000 GCA_030545235.1 Helianthus tuberosus
GTACAACTGGGACGATCCAAGGCCCAACGATACATCGGGCCCGAACAAGGCCCAATAAAAAAACAGACCCGAGAACGTGAAGTCGTGATCGCAAACCACGTAAGAATGTCCCGTGAACAACTTCACAAAGTTTGGTGTCGATCCGAGCATAACGGGCCCAACCCAAGGCCCAACGACATCGGGCCCGAACAAGGCCCGTTCAACACGTTGACCCGAAACGTGAAGCCGTGGCCCGACACCACCATAAAAATGTCCGCGAGCAACGGTGTCAACTTTCGTGGCGATCCGACGTACAACGGGCCCGATCCAAGGCCCAACGACACATCGGGCCCGAACAAGGCCCAAATGAAGACCTCACCCGAGAACGTGAACTCCTGTTCGCAAACCACGTAAGAATGGCCCGTGAACAACCTGTACAAAGTTTGGTGTCGATCCGAGCACAACGGGCCCGAACCAAGGCCCAACGACAAATCGGGCCCGAACATGGCCCGGTCAACACGTTGACCCGAGACGTGAAGCCGTGACCCGATACCACCATAAGAATGCCCGTGAACAACCGTGTCAGCTTTCGTGGCTATACGACGTCGTTTGGTGGTGTTACGAAGAATCCCGAGAAAACGAACGTACCGGGCCCGCAGGCCCGTGGGCCCGAATCCAGATTATTCTTTCCCAAGACCACCGTCAACTTGTCCCGATGGCTCACATGAAGTTTGGTGCCGTTCCGACCTCGTTTGATACGGTTATGGTTGAACCACACGGGCGCTCGGTCCCGACCCGAGCCCAGTCAACGTTTTGACCCGATCAGACCGGCCCGTGACCCGAAACCACCCTACTTGGGCCCTACAACAGCCACGTAAAGTTTCGGGATGATCCGACGTTCTTTCATGGGGTTACGGACAATCCACGTCAAACAAGCGTCACGGGCCGACCGAGCCGGGCCAACGGGCCCTCGGGACCCGAAAACTGAATTTCTTTCATCCAAACACCTTAAAACACGTTACCGAGGTCTCACGCAAAATTTCATGCCAATCCGACGTCGTTTGATGGGGTTTTGAAAAATTATGATTCCTCAAAAATTTAATGTTTGTTCCTGTCACTTAGCTTTTTGTGCAAAATGTATATATAGGGGAGGGGTGGGTGTTGAGCAGCCCATGCCCGGGCAAGGTACGAGAGCGCCCAAGCCAAAGGAGGCTGGTGGCGCGCATAACAGCCCAAATGCCCCAACGATGACTGAGAACAAGCGCCCCTCTCCCCTCCCTCCCCCCCACCAAGCGCCCCTCCCCCCCACGTTGCCTGCCCACGTTGCCTCGACGACCAGCAAACCTCGAAAATTATGATTCCTCGAAAAATTAATGTCTGTTCCTGTCACTTTACTTTTTGTGCAAAATGTATATATAGGGGAGACCAGGGGCTTGAGCAACCCCTGTGCCCAAGCATGGGCATGATAGAAGCACACGAGACGCGAGGTTTAAAGCCTATACAAGCAAGGCGTCGGTCTCCCCAAGCCCCGTTGCCTATAAATCAAGCCCGATGCCTTGTAAATGCCCCACACGATGCCTACAAGCAACAACGATGTTTGCTAGTTAATCGATCGATGCCCCACACATTGCAGCATGTTGCCTAGTAAACAAGCCATGCTGCCTTGGAAGCGCCCCACATCATGGCATGTTGCCTAGAACGCTGCCCAGCACGCTGCCCTTGTTCCCGCACGACGACCTGAAAGCGTGGCTGACCACGTGCTTGCCTTCAAAAATTATGATTTCTCAAAAAATTAATGTCTGTTCCTGTCACTTTACTTTTTGTGCAGAATGTATATATAGGGGGGTGGTAGTACTCTTGGGGTAGAGAGGCATGTGCTGGGATGGCATGCCAAGGCATGTGCTGGGATGGCATGCCTTGGTGTGTGCTGGGATGGCATGCCAAGGACAAGGATGTGCTAGGAAGGCATGCCAAGGCAGGCAAGCACATGCATTGTGAGCGAGATGAGACGGTTGTCTTTACCCCAAGAGTGCCCAAGGGAGAGGAAAGAGGTGTCAAACGCATGCTGAGCCCCACTTCGGTAGTTTGGCACCCCCATAGGCATTCAGGCAAGCGTGCCTATGGGTAAAGTCGGTAGAGCTTGTCAGCCATGTTGGGTACTATTGTTTGGACGAGATGATGGCACACGTCAAGCTTGCTTTAAGGTAACGTTCTGGCAGCACAGCCAGCCCGCAATTGCTAGTTCAAGCGGGTGGAATCTGCCTATAGGGGCGTTGCTTGCTTGCTTGCTGTGGAATTGGGCACGCCCAATATGTATCATCGACCCACGTAGTTCCTGCATGGCCCCATAGGTATTCAGGCAAGCGTGCCTATGGGTAAAGTCGGTAGAGCTTGTCAGCCATGTTGGGTACTATTGTTTGGACGAGATGATGGCACACGTCAAGCTTGCTTTAAGGTAACGTTCTGGCAGCACAGCCAGCCCGCAATTGCTAGTTCAAGCGGGTGGAATCTGCCTATAGGG
>JARYGA010031930.1:0-24181 GCA_030545235.1 Helianthus tuberosus
AGGATATAATTTCTAATCGTAACGGATTTGTTATCATAATAAGCTATGATTTTTACAATTCCTAGACTTTTAAGACTTAATCAAATAAAATCAAGTCAAACATGTGAAAATAATTAATGTGATAGTTGTTCGGGTTGTACGGAATTACCGGAATTTTGTCGAATGTCACACGTGTTTCCCGCCTGACGTGTCAACCCCTAGTTGGACATGCGCACGGCTGCTTCGGCATAGTTACCCATCGCATTAAATGCGATGGGTATAAATAATTAAAGAGGAAACGTTGGGGAACACCTTTCCTTCGAATTTCTTCCCTTTCTCTCTTCTTATCTTTCAAATCTTCAAAGTTTCTCAGCAGATCTTCAAACCTTCAAAGGTTTTTAGCATATCTTCAAACTGTTCTTAGAATCTTCAGATCTTTAAACTGTCTTTAAATTGTTCTTAGAGTCTCTACAGATCTTCAAGCAATGGGTCAATACACCAAACTCGAGTTGACCGTCCCAAGCAGCCACTGACTCGACTTCGTTATAGTAACTCTTAAACCTCTTTTCTACAACAGAATCCTACATTGTCCCCATCTAATAAAGCTACTGGTACAAGTTCTATATCGGAATGCTTTTCAAATCTATGGCATTTAAAATATCATAATAATCATAACAATTTACAACTTTCAGTCACACGAGTTGATTTACCACCATCGCACCCTCTGTTCTTCTTGTGTATCTAATTTGAAAATGTGTATATATATATATGGGTGAAAAGCCATACTAATACAAACACCTCCTGGGCCTAAGTGTTGTTGTCACCATACATAACATGTTTATTCGCTGTGATGTTTGCAAGATCACAAAGCTTCTCTACCTTGTTCCCTGCAAACCCAGACCGAACTATGTGTGAATCAATAGTACGGGTGTAAATGATTCAAACTGCTCGTGGACTGGCTCACTAAAAGCTTGAATCAAGCCGAGCTTAAACAAGCTTGAGCCTAAAAATAGGCTCGTTTGATAAATGATCACAAACATTGGTTTCACTTATCGGGTTCTATAATACTCACGATCTTAAACGAGCCTATTATTTATATAATTCTTATTTTACATATTAAATACATATTTACATAAAGATAGCTATTTTATATAAGAAGATTATGATCAAGATAATTGAACTTTATTATATAATTTATATAAAAGTTTATAAATATATATAGATAAATTAATAAAATGTTTAATAGATATAAAGCCCAAAAGGAGCATAGCTTGAGCTCTCGTAAGTTAACAAACACCTCTAATAGATAGCATATAGTATTTGTGGTGTAAGCCATATGACCGACCATCATGAGCCGTGAGTCTTTACCAGTCAAGCGAAGAGGACGAAGATCCCACAAAAACAAGATGGTTTTCAGTTCCACCGATCAGAAGCTTGTAGTCTTTGGACATCAAGTAGTTCTCAAGTGCTGGCTCTAAATTGCTTAGCATAGGCCTTGAATCCAGGTGACATGGCCTGCTTCAACGCAACAGCTAGTGCACTAATCTGGTGGTTGTGTGGACCATCCTATAGAGCTGGGAACGCAACAAGATTGATCTTGTCTTCAAAGTCATTAACAACATCTTTTGCTTGACCGGTTGTTTTGGACCTTTGCGGTAGAAGATGATACCAGCTCTCAGTCCCCTAAGCCTCTTGTGGGTGCTGATTGTGACCCATCAAAGTACTTGAACAGATCTGCAGCTTCCTATCAAACCTCAAAGAAATTTTTTTCAGGATAACCGATCGAAATAATTTGAACATTCTAATTTAACATATTAATTATTTTATAGCTTTCAAAGAAAAGTGCATCAAACGAAGAAAACTGTGACAGTTCCAAGTGAAGAAAATTGCAAAGAAAGTCAAGCAATCGTTACCAGTAGATGACGTAAGATTTTAGATGAGGAAGTAAAGAATCCAGAAAAATCTGGAGCGATGGCTACACTATTCTGTTCTGTTATGTAAAATTCTTGGTAGTGAACATCAAAGGTTTTCAAGAACCCTACTTCTTCTTTGGGCGAATAGTGACGGAAACGGATGGGGAGATTGACACAACGAATTGAAAGCGAAACACTTCATTTGCAGCCTTCAATCGAAATTCAGTTTCTACTTCAATTCGCATCGAATCCAATAATACGTTTTGATTCGATTGAAAATGAATCGTTTGATTATGAGGAATCTATTCAGTACAGGGATGGAAAGGATATTGAGCTAGTGAGTATAGGTGTATGTGGAATTTACTATTATACCCTCATAGTGTCATACCTTCTTGCAATTTTATCCTCACAAAACAAGCATTTATTAGTTGTATATATTGCTTTAAGAGCTGAACATGATGTAAAATTATAATTCTATACATCAAATTTGCTTTATATAATTATATATAAATATTCTAATCTATATATTATTTAATGCGTGTGTGTATATTTTATTTTACATCAAACTTGTAACTTTTTAATATAAAAAAATTTGAAACTTTTAATGAATTTAATTCTTTTAAACTTATCTTATACTATCAGATTATAATTTTTGTCACACCCCGACCGCGTAATACAACAAACCGTGGCGGAAACGTCGGGGAGTGGAGTAACAGAATCATTGTTTCACAACACATGGTATTTAAAGTTTGGTTTCGTTAGAATAATTGTTTACATTGTCTTAGAAATTAACTGAAAACATAACGTAATTTAAATTGTCTTGCTTCATTTTAAGTCACTAGAGTCCACCTAAGTGTAGCACGATCATCATCATATATTAGCTCCTGAAACACATGTGAAAATAGGTACGTCAGCATAAAAATGCCTGTGAGATACATAGGTTTTGTTGATGAAAATTTCATGACTTGTAAGTTAAAAGCAGTGTTTAACAAAAAGTAGTCATGAATCTTGTAAAATGTTTTCTTTCATAAAACCATGTGAAAATCGATATGAAATTCAAATGATATAAAAGAACGATGTATGGTTAAATAAATAACCTAGTAAAAACGAATCTGTATAAGATATGTTATTTGTAAACACTGTCTTGTAACAATATGTCGTGTCTTTGTATAAAATGTATCATGTCTTTGTTTCTGTCGAAGTGGTTTAGATAACGCTACGATATGTAATATCAAAAAAGCACTTATATATAGGAAGTACCAGCGGCGTATCCACCATGCTTTTATCATATTACACACACCTCGTTATTTAAGTCACTTACCAAATAACCACCAAAAATGTCTTGTTAAACCAATGTCAAAATGTTATAAGTAAACAATGTCCAATGTTAAGTGTAAACCATGTCTTATATAATCAAATGTCATGTATGGTGAATAAAAAGTATTTACTCAATCCCATAGGTATAATGTCATGTATGGTGAATAAAAAGTATTTACTCAATCCCATAGGTAAAATGTCAAATATAATAAAATGTCATGTGAAAACCATGTACTAAGTATGCTAAGTAAACAAACCAAGTAAAAATGTGATGTAAATCAATGTGCCCATATGCTGAATAAACATATGCACCAAAAGTATCTATGAAATCAATGTGCTAGCATGCTTAGTTAACATACAAAGCAAAACATAATTGAAATCATGTGACTTTTACAAACTCATTATAACTTTTTGTAAAAGTCAATAAACAAACCCTAAACTCTCTCTCTAGCCTGGCGACTACCGTCCCTCATGTAATCCTTCTTTCTTCTTCGAAATCTGCTGATTAACAGGTCTGCTATTAGTGTTTTCCAATCTCTACTACAGATTATGTTACCAGTTGGGATCGATTTTAAAGTAGGGTTTCTGTTTTTCCCATTCTTAATCGTCGGCTAGATTAGGGTTTCTATTCGGCGGCCGTTTGTTTTTTGATTGGTATTCTAGTTGTCTGTTTCGTATTTGCTTTTGATTTTGGAGAGAGTTGCCTATACCGAATGGGTGAGAAGAAAACATCTGGGGTTTTTCCGCAAGATCGCGGCAAACCCTCATTATCTTTTGAAGATTTTGCTAATTATGTAATCGATGTCGAGGGTAATACTTGGTTACCCCGAAGAGGATCGGTTCAGAATCCAACCGAACCCAGAAAATTCAATGTAATTGATGAACTTGCGAAATTGTCTGTTCCAATCCACGTGGACAAATTGCAGCCAGATATTAGGGTTTCGGATTGTGAAGGGTCTGGTTACCCGAACATGGGGTTCACGCCATTATCTGGTTCCAATGGTTTGAATGTGTCGGCTGGTCAAGGGAAACCGGGGGTTGCGGATCGGGTATCTTTCGCTAAAGTGGTTACAAACTCTAAAGAGAATGTAAAAGTGAATTTTAGGGCTATGGAGTCTAGTGAGGCTGTAGACGGAGCGGATGTGGTGATTCCATTGTCTTCGGTTAAACAAGTTACTAACAGGTATGCAAACAGTTTGTATGGGTATTTTCTGGGTAAACGTCTGGCATTTCCTGTGGTGGATTTTTTTGCAAAGAACAACTGGGTGAAATATGGTTTGTCTAGACATCTGATGAATGCGAATGGGTTCTTTTTCTTTAAGTTCAAGACTAAAGAAGGGATGGACCAGATGTTAGAGGATGTACCTTGGATGATAAGAAATGTACCAATAATCTTGAAAGAGTGGTCGGCCTCCATCAAGTTGGAAAAATAGGATATAAAAGCTATTCCAGTTTGGGTCAAGATGCTTGATGTGCCGTTAGCGGCGTTTACTGAGGATGGTCTTAGTTTGCTTGCATCTAAGATTGGGGTGCCTAAGATGTTGGATTCGTATACTGCCACAATGTGTGCGGAGTCGTGGGGTAGAAGCAGCTATGCTAGAGCTCTTATTGAAGTTCAGGCAGGGGTTGAGTTAAAGAAGAGTGTAACTGTTGCAATCCCATCTTTGGATGGTAATGGTCATTCAATGGTGGAGGTAAAAATTGATTATGATTGGGAGCCTTTAAGGTGTTCATCTTGCTGTGTTTTCGGTCATGAAGATATCTCGTGTCCTAAGAACCCTCATATAAGTTCGTTTGGGGATGTTGAGAAGAATAATGATGACTTTCAGGTTGTGGGTGCCAAAAAGAAGAAAGCTAATAACCAAGGTCTTCTTATGAAAAATCAGAAGCCTAAGTTGGTCATTAGACCAGGTTTCAACGTCGAACCCATTTGACATCCTTAAGGATGATGATGGAAGTCAGGGAGGTGTCACTATGGGTCGAGTGGAGAAGAAGACTACGCAGTCAAGTGATAGACAGGATTCAGATGAGGAAGAGGAGGTCGTTGAAGTTTATAATGAAACTAGTCAATTTATGACATCGGGTACTCATTCTTCATCTTCGAGAGCAGGGGCAAGCACCTCTTCCACAAAGTTCTCAAATGGATAGGCTTTTTTTGGTTCGTGTGAAAGGGTTGCCAGTGTGTGGCAACTTCATCTTTGATGATAGCGGTTGAGGGTTTTGTGTTGATTTGTTTTGTCTTGTCTACTAGATATCTTTTCATGATGTATAGTAGGCTAGGTTATGGGGTGTCACAGGTTTATTTGTGTTTTGTTTGACATACATATATGGGGCATGTCCCGTATATGAACTAGTGTGGAACACGTCCTCACTACTTGTACTTAATTGTGGTTGTTTTAATAGAATCACCGGGGTAACCCTTTATCCAAAAAAAAAAAAACATAATTGAAATCATGTACTATATGTGTACTAAATGAACATAGCAAGTATATGTCATGAAAGCATGAAAACATGAAAGTAACAAGTAGGCACATATGTATCACCCCAAAATATTTGAAAACGGTAAAAGAGGGGACTATGTACTCACTTGAGATTGCTAATTAGTCTTGGAATTAAGACCAAATAAAGCTCGTAGGATCACGGAATCAATCGGCACCTAATATAGGTAACTATGTTAATAATCGGATCCAAAATCGTGAGATAGGATAGAATGAGGTCTTGTAAATCAAATGAGTATTGGAACTCATGTGATATGGTTTAAACAAGCCTACATTCTGATTTAGAATCTATCCTAAGTGCTTACGACCAATTATGACTCGTTAAGGTAGCCTATGCTACTTAAACGCTTGATTTGCGCAAAAGCGCAAACGAATAGCCTAACTAGTCCTATGACAAGTATTTATATGCCCTAACATGTTTAATAACATTGCATAATCCGTTTAAGTGACAAAATTTAGGTTACATATGCTTAAAATGAAATTATGCGCAAAAAGGGCATTTTGGTCATTTTCCTAAGGCATATAAACTACCTATCATACAACTAATTAAACTAAGTGACCAGAAGGTATAACCTCGGAAGGTTATTCCCTATACAACTTATGGTCACAAAATATATTTGGTCGGATCCTAATGATCGACCAAACGGGTCGGGTTCGAAAGTCTAAGCGGTTGCCAAGACCGCTTGACTTACGACCCTATATAAGCACTAGACTAAAAGTGACGAGTTAAACATGTTAAAACATGTTTAACTAAGTTAGAAAACTGATGTGATATCAAAACAAAATGTTTTGATACCCGAAAATAGTTTCGTAACAAAATGCACATAATCGTGCATTTTGACCGAAACTTTGACTCGTCACTTCGACTAATCAACGTGGTATTGAGTAGGTATAGCCACAAGGGACTATAACCATCGTGATACGCTCACGTTGCAAAGTTCAAACGAACTTTGTCTTGACCAATTCATGGTCAAAGCTGAAAGTCAAACACTGTTTGACTTTCTTGCTTGAAATACGTAACCAAGCATGAAAGAAACTTACAAAGGGTCCAAGCTTGGAAGAATTGAACTAAAAATACTCAGATAGGTGGTCTTCAACTAGTGAATGCCTCCACTTAGAGCAGATTAGATCAAATGAGCAAGGAACAAGGTTGAAATGTTTGGGTATATATAGGAAATCAAGCCTCCACTAGATCATTCCATGTGTAATTGAGTGAATCAAGCCATGATCATGGCCTTACACTTGTTGCACACTGATTTGGGGGCTTGGGAAACACTTAAACAAGCCCATAGTATGCAAAAACTATGATCAAAACCAATGGGAACAGGCTGTTTTGGAGGATTCAATTAATCTGCCAGCACCAGTCCTCGCGGGCCGCGAAGACAGAGATATAAGGCTTCGCCCCAAGCGAGCCAGACTACAGGTCAGACTTTCATGTTTTGGCAAAACAGGCCCCTGCATGCTATAAACTTGTTTTTCGACGCGTTTAAGCCCCGTTAACCCAATTTCAAGGCTCTACAA
This sequence comes from Helianthus tuberosus, assembly GCA_030545235.1. Classification (NCBI taxonomy): domain Eukaryota; kingdom Viridiplantae; phylum Streptophyta; class Magnoliopsida; order Asterales; family Asteraceae; genus Helianthus; species Helianthus tuberosus. The sequence continues at coordinate 7,229 of JARYGA010031930.1, forward strand.
GGATGTTAAAGCATAGGGGAGTTGAAATATGCTTGAAAATATCATGTATGTCGGTTCGTTTGGCCGTACGATCGCTTTGTTCGGTTAATTACGACGAAAATCGAATGGATGCGAAAACGATCCAAATTGCGCGACGAATGGTATTTTTGAATTCTAATCACTAAAATAAAATATTTTAATGATTAAAAAAAAATTTTGGATGTCCGGATATGGTCAGAACGTAAGATATGCGCGTAAATGCAAACCCACACCGTTTTTGACACTTTTAGTCCTTATTGATCAAATAAGCATATTTTCTCACACTGAACCCCTCAAAGCTCATTTCTAAGCTATGTAAAGGAGTATGTTTAGCTTATGATCTTGTTTCGGGGAGTACGTTGCTATACGAATTGGCAGACTTTTACTGTTTGTCGCAAATAGTCCCTGTGATCGAATAAGCTTGTTTTTGACATACCAAACCCTTCAAAACTTATTTCTAAGTTATGTAAAGGTTATTTAAGGTATGTTAAGCATAAGTCACTATTCCAGAGTGTTTTTTTGCGTTAAACTGATTATGTTTACGTATCAGTTTGTGTATAATTTTCTAGAAAGTGTTTAAGGGTTTGAATTTGAACTAGAATCGATATGTGCAAAAGTCACATGTAATTGTACAAATCCCAAGAATGAAATACAAGATTTCATTGGATTCGTATTTTTATGATGGTCGTAGAGACGCAGATATCACAATTTTGGGGTTGAGTTATACTACAAAGGATTTTAAAATAACAAGTGTAAGAAAACCACTATTGAGTGGCAAGTATCCAAGAAGAAATCGAGGGGAAAGAGTAATTTTTTCAAAGCGAAAAAAAAAAGATAAAAAAAATTTATGCACATACAACTCTCATGCTCTCCCCCCCCCCCCCATTTTTTAAACGTCCATAACTTTTTGTATGTAATTTATTTTAAAAAATACTATAAAATAGAGCGCCTTTTTATCTTAAATATGAGTGCCCTATTGTTATACTTAAAAAAATCGAAAAGCCAGTTGCGTATTACAAAATGAACATAACGTAAAACACAATAAGTATCAAACAAAAAACACTATGGAAAGTAGACAAAAAACACAATCGATGACAACATATAAAAGACACCATGGACAACAGACTAATCACACTGGACATAACGTAAAACACAATAAGGATTAAACTAAAAACGCAATGGATAGTATACTAAAACACAATGGACAACAGACTAAAACACAATGAACAATAATACATAAACACAATGGACAAAAGACTAAAACATAATGAACAACAGATTAAAACACAATGGAAAACAAAATAAAACACAATGAACAACATATTAAAACACATTCGATAACAGAATAAACACAATGATCAGAACCTATAACACAATGTATAAAAAACCCAAATATAACACCATCTTCAATTTTTCATACATTGTATTATAGGTTCCCATAAAAACGCAATGGACATAACCCAATTAACACTGTGTTATAAGTTTTGATAATAACACAATGTATAGAAACCTTAGTAAAACATGTAAGGACCAAAACCCAGTTGAAAGACACAATGACCAAAACCTTTAACACAATACAAAGAAACCCAGTAAAAATGAAAATTTTTATTTTATTTTTGTTATAATAATATCATACTCATATTAAAGTAAATAAACACTCATTATTATGGTGAACTTTTTTTAAACACAAATGTCGTATAAAAAAGTTATGGGCGTTTTAAATTGATGGAGGGAATTGGCATGTGTCTTGCATGTGAAGAGAGAAAAACAATAAATGTAGGATTCCCTTTATGCCCCTCCATTATTTTCTTTTTCTAACACAAATCTCAACCCTCCAAATATAAGATCAATGGACTAAAATCCTTCTTACTCTTCTTATTTATGATGTCCTTTGTATTTGATCCTTTTCCTATAATTTTGAAGCCACTAACTTGGTGTCTGTTCTTGGTGATAGATTTATGTCGCTTTGGGTTAGAGTCACGTGAGTGTGTTTGGTCATTAGCGTGTGATGTGCTAAAAGAGGTCTATAAAAAATAACTAATTTTGACCTTAAACTAGACACTCCAAGTTTTAAATTTATAAACTAAGACTCTCCAAAACCTAGACCATACAACCGGCAAGTGTATCGATCAATGCGGTATAGCCTAAGTTAGTCCGATATCAAACCCATAAGACTCTATTAATTACGATTACTAGACTCGACTAACTTAACTGACTCGAATTACTTGTTTTGTTAATTGGGGGGGGGGGGGTTCTAACAAAATACTAAATTAACTAAAGTGGGTGGAGACACGAACTAAGATTGAGGACAAATTCAGATGATGATGAAAGACTACCTAGACTGGAATCTTGGATTGTACTAGTGATGATTTATTAGGATGTTCGTTACTATGGAACTAGGATCTTTTAATGCTAAACCAATCGAGAGACCGAACAGGACCCCCGACCCTTCTCAGGAAGACACCTATAGAGCTCTAAAGGTTGTTATGGACACCGGTTGGTCTAGACTCCCTCACGGGTTATCTAAGTGGTTTATGAAAGTATCCTAATTTAATCTACTCCATCACAGGTTATAAACCTAGGATAAACTTGGGTTCTAGACTCAACTTGATAGATAACGGTCGATAGGGAAACTAGTTCAGACTCCTCACGAAGACCCTACCTAGCAATTTATCAACCTAGACCTAACAATAACCTCGCACCTCTCAGCTATTGAGATTAGTAGAACACCTAGACCTTCTCAGTTATTAATTACCGCTTCTAAGGTATATTGGCCAATTAACCCAAAAGATCACAATGTAAAATTATAATCTAACATGAACCACTTATGTGAAATACATCCACCAAAAATCATATGAAGAAATAAACGACAATAAAATAAAGCTAACCATGCATATACATCGAACCGTTAATCAAGTCGACTACTTTCATAAATAATCCATAAGTAAACAAACATCCTTAATAACAATCGAAACTTTATCAATCCATTCATCCTAGTCAAAGGTTTTAGCCAAGAATCATAGTCAACAAAAAGAAACAAGTCTCAAATAATAAATAATCCATAGTATCAAGTTTGAAAAACACAAAGTTATTAAATATGAACGCTAGGTAGCGTTTGTTTCAGGGATTCTAAAGGAATTGGAATCGAAATTTGTGCGGGAATTGAAATTTGTTTTGGAATTTAGGTGCGTTTGTTTCACATAATGGATGGAATCCAGATGTAATTTCAATGTAGATTCTCTTCCTTATGTATTTGTTCAATTCCAATTCATTCTTTTGTTGAAACCAACAAAATAAGAAACGAAATCAACATTCCAATTCCATCAAGATTCCATTCCATTTCATGAAACGAACGCTACCTAACTATTTGCGAACCTGGATTTTAATCTTGATCACGGCCTTGAAACTAGAACAAACAAGACTTCACCTTCTTGAATCAACGTTTTTTCGTCTGATGTTGTGATCATCGGCCCCTTCTAAGTTTGTCCACAGATCTATCGTAATATATATGGATTCAGGAATCTTCAGTATTGTAACTTTAGCCAAACACAAGATATATGAGACCTTGGGCATAGGCGTTTGGAAACGTTGCAAGAAAGAAATGCCGAAAATAAAAAGTTCGCCGCGATCCAAGAAACAAGGCAAATGGAGTGAGACATCGAGTATTTGTCAAAACCGATCGATCACTCCAAGGAGATGCCTTAATCCTAGCACAAATGTGTAGGCAACAAATCCATGACAAATTCGGAATTTAGAGCTTTATTTTTTTAAACATTCGTACATATTTTTAGTACTTTTGCATGTCTTGTCTTTATTTTTAGTATTTTAATTAGTGTTAATGTACTTTTTTTAGCTAATGAAATATTATTTGTTTTAATTCTCTTAAAAAAAGAAAGGAAATTAAAATAAATAATGATGTAATGGTGGAATGGGGCATTATACCACTACACCCCTTTTTAACTTCGCATTGTATAATACCCTCATATGCCACGTGTCGCTTCATGCATGATGAGGTTACACCCAAATCACCAAACCGGACCTCAGTTAAACGAAGTAAAAAGGCTCAATCGAACCTACAATCTTCCTCGAGCCTCACCCTTGGACAAAAGGTCTGAGCCGAGAGAATGTTTCTCTAACTAACTTGGTTCCCACCACCTTAACCGCCTAAAAGTAACATGTCCAACCGGGACCACCTAAAGCCACGTCAGCATCTTTCAAAAATAAATACCACATTCAAATCTCTAGAAAAGGGTCATCTTTACTTTTCCTCTCATCTCCAAACTCTCTCTCTCTCTTTTTCTGACTTATTGTACTATCCCCTGTACTTATTCTCACGCCCGAGCTTGGTCACAGAGAGGCTCCCCTCTCTGTGTCGAAGCTAACAATGTTATTTTCGTGTCGTTGTGCAGATTCACTTGCTCTTGAAGACTGATTCCATTCCAATCACAAACTATTGATTTTGGAGTCTTTAGTGGCGCCATCCACTCGTACTCATTTAACACAAATTTCACATTCTTGAAGCCATTTACTGAATTATGGCATCTTCTATGCCATCATTTGATGAGCTTGCCTCTGGATTTGTTGCTTCTGCTACAGTTTTTACCACAAGCTCTGGGGAATGACACTTACTTCAATTACTCAGATTGTACCCCCCACAGTAAGTTTTGTTGTGCCTGCATCATCATTTGTTCCCATATCACACACAGGGCCACTTCCATCATCGGAATTCAATGATGTTTTTCTGCAACGAAATGTGACAACTGGCACTTTTCCATGTATTTCCATACAATATGAACAGTAATTGTGATTTATGAATTGTGCATGATTGAACTATGATATGAATGATTCCCTGTTTACTTTCAATGACATACAAATACATTACATGTTGCATGTTGCTTATCATTATTAAATGCAACCCGGAATAGTTCAATTAGTGCACAAGACGAGACTAGTACAATAATCAGATAAACTAGAAGTACTAACGGGAGTTCAGTACTCAGACAGACATGTTATAAGAACACAGAATGAGTCCCGGAACCAAGAGTTACACTTGAATGTAGGAAATTAGGGACTATAAAACTGCCTTCCGAGTGACGATTTAAGTGCCAGAAAGTGCCCGAAACACACCTAAACAGCAGAATTCTGCAGAAAACAGCAAAATTCAGCATTTAAACCTCAAATATAATGTAGAAATAAGGTTTAATGGTCCATAATAAGTTGTTAAGTGTCGGGAATCAAAACTGTCATAAAACACATCACATAGCACACTAAACTGCGCAATTTAGCACCTTAACGAACCGGTAACCAAACGAACAACCGGACACTACCCAAAACACCAAAATTTAACTAGAAGCATTGATTTAATGTTACAAAGCTAGTTATGATCACTAAACATCATATTACATCCTAAAACATATAAACACATATAACACCTAACTTAACCCTTGACACATAACTAGAAGATGCAACTTGAACTTGAAATGTAACTAGACACCCCCCCCCATTATGTACCGTTATAAGGTGGGTCCCACACCCCACATTTTCTTGATTATTTTATTTAGAATGCTAAGAAGATATGGAACATAAGGACCTTTGTGCAATTGTTTGTTGGAAATCACTTAATAAAAACCAAGGAATATTATCACTTATCATCTTCAACATTCTAACCATCAAAAACTCCTCTTCTCCTCCCTAAAACTCACGGCCCAAACACCATCATCATCACCTCCATTCTCTAGTCCATTTCTAAGCAATCAAATGGTTATCTAATGTGTAACAAGCATAGTTAAGAAGATTGGAAGCAAGGAGATTTGAAGGACCTTCTTGGAGTGCTATTAGCCACCACATTTCTTCATCACTTTGCAACTTGTTCTTCCCTAGCCATAGTGCTAGTAGTAAGCTTCTTTGATCTTGTTTTTACACTTAATCTTAGTGGTTAAAGAATGAAGTAACATAATAATCTAAAGATCATACTAAAACAAGAAGATGAACATGAACATAAAGCTCTAAATCATGATGATCTAAGTTGTTTAAGTGTATGTAATGAGTTTTTTTGTTGATTACTTGTATGTATGGTGTAGATTACCATATGATGCTTGCTAGATGATGATTTAAAACATGATCTAGCAAGTATGAGGATGGATCTTGAGAAATTTATGATGATCATCCTTTATGTGAACTACGAACTTGAAGATGGACTTGATTTTGTGTTGGAAGATTAATCCTACAAGATGTAAGACTTGAAAATGTAAGATTTCAAAAATAAAAGTTTCAAGAAACTAAAGTTTACATCAAGATTCAACATGGTTTGGTTTTAAAAGAAAGTAAACATGTTTTAGGGGTTAAAATGAAGCTAGTAAAGTGTATGGAACATGAAAGATCCAAGAAGATTAATTTTTGTAAAAATGGATTACAAGTTGTAAAGATTGAAATCTTGTAAAAATGAGTTTGATGAAATAAAAACCATGTTTTTAGTGTTAGATAAACATGTTAAATAACATGGTAAAATACTACAAAGTTTCATAAAACTTCAAGTTCATAACATCTTGTAAAGTGTAAGTAATGGCCTATGGTAAGTTGTATGAAAATTGTTGATGACTGATGATGAAATTTTTTTTAAAAGAAAATGATATGCTATTAAGCATGGAAACCTCCATTTTTAAGGGAAACTAAGGCAAAATTATTTTAAAAATTAAACACTTAGAAAAATATTTTTAAACAAGTGTTTTCAAGCAATTTTTGGTCATGGTTTTAATATAAAATTTGCCATAATTTTTATTATAAAAATTACAAATATTGGAGGTTGATTTTGGATAATAAAAATGACTACGTATATATTTGGGAAAATATATATCTAGATGACACAAAATTATGTGCTACTTGTATATTGATTGTATTAGTTATATTAAAATTATGGACTTGAAAATAATACACCACACCAAGACACAAAAAACTGTAATATGAATTATTACCGAAATCACAAGAAAATAAATATATAATTTAGACCCGAATATTGGACAAACGGACAATGGACATGTGGACTATATATATATATATTCCGGAAATAAGTTCATAACTTAACAAATGTGATAAACGGTATTTTTAAAACCGAAGAAACGACAAAATACGAATTTTTACAACTATTATAAAATATATCATATTTTGTCAAGGTAGAAAATATATTATTTTTGAGGTAGAGAAAAATATATATTTTCTTAAACAATTCAAAAATATATTATTTTTGTCACACCCTGCTTGTAGCAGAATCGCGAGGTGTGATCTGTTGGTTCTCATTGCATAACGATATAAGTAAACATACTAAATGAATAAAACATACTCCATTTCCATTACCATAATTGTTCAAAAGATGCGCAACATACATTAAGTTTATAATTTACAAACCATTCAAAGAAAATAAGTTGTTACTATTTCATACATCCAAAACGAAAGTTTTAAACATTAAGGCTTTGTCCACTATAACACCGCAAAGCGGCAGTATAATAGATAAACCCTTCAAAAGATGGCACGGAGTCTTGATACTTGTTTCTTGAATTAGCATCCCTGACAAGGTCCACTAATTCCCTGAAATACATGTTTAAGTAGAAAAATCAACAAAGGTTGAGCGAGTTCATGCAGTTTAGTCGTATATGATACATCCGAAAAATGTAGAATGTATTTGTATTTGAATCAAATATAGTATGAAAAGCGTCAATGAAATCGTGATCATTAATGTTTTGCAAGGACATTAATATGTGTGACGAAATAGGAAGCAATCCAACCCTAGACGATTTTAATTGTATCGACACCATGTCGTAGGGCAACAAACGCACTCCTAGGTAAATGAATGACCATGAGTGGGGCTCGCCAAAACCCATTAGATCTAACCCTTTGTTCCTTGGTCCAAACTGGATTAATGGTGCTTTAGTTATGGTCCTAATTTCTCACATGATCTAAGGTGTTTCATTCCTTGACTTATCATACTTATTGTACATGTATTTTCCCCGATAGTTGTAAAGCTTGAAAAGTATTTAAGACGAAAAGGGGATATGAACTCACAATATCGCGTCAGTGAGTAGAAGTAAATATGATTTCACGTGCGGTAGTCCTGAACAGTGTTGCGACCTACAATCGTTGTTATATTTATTAGACACTTCGGTCTTTGTAAATAACTTGAGTACAAGTCTTGTGTCTTAAATATGTTTAAGACTTGTATGTCTTTATTGTTCGTTGAACTTTGTATTTCTTTATAATTTATGTCCTTGGACTTAGCCCAAGAAATTATGAAATTGGGCCCAAATAGTGTTGGGCTTAAATAGTGTTGAGCTTAAATAGTGTTGGGCTTTTGGCCCATATGTTTGGTATTGGGCTTAGCCCATAAGTTATTGATATTGGGCTTAGCCCATGTATTTAGTTTAAGCCCATTATGAATATAAGTCCATAAAAAATGTAAGTCCATTTATTTAAAAATACCCCATTAAAAAGTATAAGTCTTTCATTATTATAAAAATCTTTTTATAAAATTAACTAAGTATACTTTTTAGTAAATAAAAACATACTAGTTTTTATAAGTTTCAAAATGTCCGAATTTTGTTAATGATAACGTAATTTTTGTGTCCGTGTCGAAAGATCGTCTATATGTCGTATTAAGTCCTCGGATTGGTAATATGTCCATAAGTTCGTCCGTCGTCCGTTTTGACCATAATTTATGTCCGATTGTTCGTATTGTCCGTAACATGTCTTTAAGGCATATTTATATGTAGTTTTGTAAGACTTTAATTCTAAAGTCTCTTGAGTTTATTATCACCATTTTAATCAAGTTCCTATCTTTCATATATATAACTAATACACCAATTATTACATATCACATAACTTGTTAAAATGAACAAATATATATTTTCTCAAAAATATATATTTATCTAATCTTTTCTTTTTATAAAAACCTTTCTTTAAATCTTTGTAAATCTTGTAAAGATTTAATCAAAATGATAGTTTTTATAACATAAAGTTTTTAAGAAAAATTTGCCATATAACCTTTGTTTTAATCACTTTGCCATGTTTATTAAACATATCCTTTTCTTTTCAAATCAACATCAACAATTTACTCATAACTTTTATAAACGATATACATAAGATTTATAATAAGATTTATAACATAATCTTATCAAGATGATTTCAAAATCATGTAGGGTTTTGAACATGATCATTACATATGTTAACTAGTTCAACAACCAAGTTTACTTCTAGTTTTAACAACTTTTATAAAAATCTCATGTTATATGTTACTTTTTATAATCTTGTAAAAGTCTTGTTTTTAATTAAAAACCTTAGATACTTTAATTACACCATAAATTTTGATCATCCAATATATAAAAAAAAAAACTTTAACATATTCATGTGTACTTGTTAGATCATATTTTTAGAACATCATCTAACAAGTTATACATGTCTTAATCATCTCAACAAGATCAAATATGCAAATAATAAATCTTAATCACAACATAAACAACCATATACATAGCATGATTTGTATTTTTGCTTCTTTGTATCTTCATATTATTATGTATGATTATTTTGTTATTTTACTAGTTATAATCATGAATAAGTAAAAAAAATAAAAATAAATTTAGAAGCTTACTTCTAGCTCTAGGCTAGGGATGATCTAGATGATGTTAAGACACAAAGAAGATGAAGATCTTGTTGTTAGAAGACTCTTGGATGGATGAAAAAGGTTGCTTTAGCTTCTAGGTGCTTTAGATCTTCTTAAGTTCCATGATACTCCATGTTGTTCATAAGAAAAATGAAGAAGTGAAGTGGGTTTTTGGAAGGTGTTCTTGGTGAGATATGAAGATTGAAAGAGTTTGCTAAGTGTGTGTGAATTTAGGTGTAAGAACTTGGGTAATGTGTTAGTGATTTATTCCAACAATGTTATAACTCTTCCATCTCTTGACTAACTATTACACCTCATAATCCACCTCATATCTAACCCTTCCACCTCATAATCCACCTTAGATATGGATAAGTATACATAAATTAAAATAAAATAAAAAAAACCAAAGAGTGGGGGGGGGGGGTCCCACTTGTTTACGGTTCACATGTGGGGGGGGGGGGGGTCCTTTTGGGGTAAAAATTTGATGGTAACTTTTGTTAAGGTTAAAATGTTTAAATGGTTAAATGTTTAGGCTTTTTATATATTACCAAGTTTCAATATGGTTCAAGACTTAAAATGATCACAAATAGGATGAAAGTGGCCAAAAATAATGTTCACTAGTTCACTACATATGTCAAATTGTAGTTCAGATAGTCTTTTGTCGCTCGTTCCGCAAGAAGATATTCGAAAGGTTCGCTTATGAAAGTTGTAGGGAAACATTCGGTTATATATTTATATAACGTTCCCTATGTATTTTCATATGGAATTTGAGTTTAAACAACCCATTTTGCACTTTGTAGTAAAAATATACTAATGCTGAATTTTGCGGAAAAACATTGAAATGGTCTTTTTGGTATTTTTGGTGCTTTTTGGCAGTTTTCGGGCAGTTTTTGTGCTATCGGACATTAGTAATATATTAGACCAAACCCTTGCAATTCCAATTAGGGTTTATTGTATAATTGATGTTGGACTTTCGTATGAGTCTTAAAAATATCGTTACACTAGTTTTTGCGGATCCTGAGTTTTTGTCAGCACGCTAGTTTACTAGGCACTACTCTAGTTGTTTCGATGCACTGTTTACACTGTTTCAAATGTAATCACTAAAAATGAATCATGTGCATCATAAATAAATATTCCATAAGTATTCTAAGATGTATATCATGAAATCATGCATTTCGGATATTCTAATCACGTATTTGTATAATGTAATTCATTGCTTTAAATGTAAGTAATTTACCAGAAAGTGGCAGTTGTCACAATTTTGGTGGAAACTAAAAAATATATAATTTTATAAGTTTAATCTTAAAAATATATTATTTTTAAGATATATTTGAAAGTAGACATATTTTTGCCAAGTAAAATTTATAGGTATTTTTCTATGAAAGTTCTCTTAAAATATGTATATTTTAAGAATATAAAGTTGGTGATTTTTAGTTGTATAAAAATAATATTCCGGAAAATTTTACACAAATTAAGTATAAAATACTTAATAAATACAAGAAAATATGTATTCCTATACGTATAGATATATACCGGAATACACCACAAATACTTGGCAAAATACGCAAATACAAGTATACCTATACTTGGAAAATATTTATGTGAGAAATACATGATATATCAAGTTAAAAATATATTATTTTTAACAACATTCCAAGTAATTGGATAAAAATAGTTTAAGTTAAAATATTATTATTTTAACTAATAATTATATAATTTGGAATTATATAATGTACATCAATCGTATAACTCAAAGTATACTAAATTCCAAAAATAAGTCTTACTAAATAAGACTTAAAGTCGTTACACGACCTAAACGGCTAATAAAACATAGCACGTGTGTAGGTGTTAGTACGACCCGTGGAAAGGAAACATTGAGTTACGAGACAGCGGACCCAAACCTGTGAGTTCATGCCCCCCCTTTTCTTTTAACTGTTTTCGGATTTATAACTATCGGGGGTGAAATACATGTCAACTTGGGTATGATTTAGCTAAGGAACGATCTATTAGATCATGTGACCATAGGCTAAACTGAATGTTATTAATTCTCTTAAGAACCACGGGACAAGGTTAGATCTAATGGGTATGGCTGAGCCCCACTCACGGTCCGTGCGTGACCGCTTAGAGTGCTGTTGTGTCCCAGTCGAGGTGATTCGACACGGTCGAGGTGATTCGACACGGTCAAGGTGATTCGACACAGTCGAGATGATTCGACATCGTCTACTCGGGTTGAGTACTCCCTATGTCGTCACATATATTAATGTCCTTGCAAATTGATCTGTTCATAGACGCTTTACATACCTGTTTTCAAAGGAATCTCTCGAATGTTTACAAGTTTATTGGAACTAATACAAAACGCATGAACTCGCTCAACTTTTGTTGATTTTTTCAAAATTACATGTATTTCAGGAAACAAGAGGGATCTTTGGCGCTGGTGTTGTTTTCAAGATGTAAATCTCAAGTTTAGATGTCATCCCCTTTTGTTGGTTTGTAACTTAACCTGAGGATATGATTGGTTGAAACTTAAATGTCTTGTGTTTGTAACGTTTTAAACTTGTGATTGGATGAACATCATTTTAATCATATATTTGTTTATTATAATCAAATGCAATGAAAACTGATCAAGTCACACGTATACGCTTCCGTTAAAGTCAGGGTATGACAGGTTGGCATCAGAGCTTCGATTGTAGTGAACTAGGATTCCTTCTCGAGTCTAGACTACAATCACTAGGATTCTCTCACGAAAACATTTTTACAAAAAGATTTTTCATTGCATTTACGAAAGCGCCAAGATCCATGAGTTAAACATTTTTCAAGGAAAAGACAAAGCAAGGACATTAGTAGGGAGGAGAATACCCCAACTAATGTGCCAACTGAGGTATAGTCTACATGAGATGGACTTGCCAAAGATGAAACGACCCCCGAAAGAACAAACGAGAGTTATATGTGACATGTTGCATTTATTTGCTTGTATATACTAAGTAACATTATTATTCATTAATATACATGCATATATGTGTACGGAGTAATTATTGACGAGAACGAGATACCATCGACTTCAAATTCTGTTATTGTTCTTGACTCGCACAATGAGATTATCGACCTCGCGTACACTACAGAGCTTATGGTTGATGCGATTACCAAACGAGACCCTGAGCTTGAATTACGTAGAAGATGGTTGTTCTTCCCCCTCGAATGCGAAGGTGCCTGACTGCGGCAGTGACGGCGAGGCGGAGGTGGTAACCCTGGACAACAACCTTATCAGTGGGACGAGGTCCCTGTGGCTTCTACGAAACATGCTTGACGCCACTCTTGTCTAGACAAGGAAGATGAGGTACTCATCTTGAAGGTGCCCTTCCAAGTGCTATTGTTAGGAACTCTCTTTATTTCTACTTTTACTAGCATTGTGCCACTTCGCGCGTAACGACAACGGACGTTGGCGCGTGGACTATCATAAAGGTCCCATCTATATCGAAGGTATGAGGACAGTAATGTCCCCTCTCTGGCTGATCAGCTGCTTCGAACGAGAGAAAATTAGGGTGACCATGCAAGACAATTTATTATTACGGGGACCCACGTAATAACAACTTGTAGTGCATGGGGAATCCTGGTGGACTCTGCGAGTCAAGCTAATGATCACCACCCATTCAAAATTTCTAAGTGTTCAAACCTCCATCTAATGGAACAATACCGAGATAGTTGCTACAACACTCTACAAAGTAGGAAGTCTGTCTTTGCCTACTTCGTGCCTAACACTTCTAGCCGTAATACGAGTCGCTTGGGAACCGATATCTAAGCAAGTGAAGATGGCTAACACTCAGAAAAGATTTTTCTCATTCTTCACCTCACATGCACCATATCACCCACTACCTATACCCCTATCAGCAACGCTACACTCTCTATCCCGTAAAGCACCCCATCATTTGGGTAGTGCATTTGCGCCTTGGAAAACCACTCTACGGTTGCTACAAGGCACAATTCGGTTCCGAGGAAGAAGTCACGTACCCTCACGACGTTATCTCTGTGTTTTCACTATCACCCCTGTACGTGGTAGCAATGCACAACCCCCCCTCCCATCTTTTGGGAAGAATTCCCGTTTTTGTAAAACTAAAGACCTAAGAAGACCAATGTAGAAGGAAAATAGTCACTACTTTTGTATTATGAAACTTGTATGACCGAGGTGATGTAACCTCGAGTCCATTTTGTTTTTCTTCTAAAACCAATGTAGTAAGTTGTCAAACATATATGAAAGATCAGTGGTTGTTTTCGTATTTATACATTGTCGATTATATGTGCATGTGATATTTACGTGATTACATGTTTGCTTGTTGTGATGATTATTCATGTTATATATGTATATATACATATACACTTCATAGGAAATTATTTGGTGAATGTTGTCTAACCTACCCGATATCTTTTGCTAGAAGAAAATGCCACCCAGACATAGCACAGACACCAATACGTTACCAAGGACAGAAGCCGAGCTTCAAGAACGCATATCACAGGCAATTGCATAGCACGAGGCCAACCGCTTAGAACACAGCGGTGGCACTCCCGGAAATAACCCTCCAACTGGTAATGTTAAGTCACCTAAGACACATTTCAAATCTTTTGGATATTTCCAATTGTGCTTTGCCAATGCTCACTCATGAATTGTCTTACATGTGTTACACGCTGTACTTATAAGAAATTTCTGGATTGCAAACCCCTAAACTTTGATGGCACGAGAGGTGCCGTCGCTTTTGTTCGCTGGGTTGAAAAGACCGATTTCGTGCTAAGAATGAGCAAATGTGCACCTGAACAGAGAGTCACGTATATTTCTGGGTTGTTTTTGGATGGTGCACTCTCCTGGTGGAACCTCCAAGTTCAAACTCTTGGCGAAGCTGCTGCATATGCGCTCAGCTGGGAGGAGCTGAAGGAATTAATGCGCAAGAAATACTGTTCAAGAGCTGAAATCCAGAAACTAGAAACTGAGTTCTGGAATCTGAAGATGGATGGACCAAAGGTTGCCGAGTATATTCAACGTTTTCATGATTTATCAAGGGCCGTTCCTTATCTTGTTGAGCCAGAATTCAAGAGAATCGGGCGGTTTATTTGGGGACTTGCCCCTCAAATCCTGAGCATGGTTACTGCCTCGAAGCCTCCAATCATCGCAGAGGCTATCGATTTGAGCGTTACACTTTCTGAAGAAGCTCTTCGTATGGGAAAGTTATTGAAATCTGAGACAAACAAGAAAGAGACTCACGTGGAGTCTTCGTGCGACAACGAAATAAAGTTTTCAAACCTGAAGAAAGGCACTCAAGTAAGTCATGAAAACTCAAATGCAAACAAAAGAAGGGAAGCCAACCCGCCTCGTGGCATGAAAACTTATGGAGCCACCAAAAAGGATAGTGATAAGGTCTATTTGGGGACTAAGCCGAGACGTGACGAATGCAAGTTTCACCATAAAGGTCGATGCCTGAGGCCTAAGTGTGACAGATGTGGAAAAGAGGGACACAACAATGATGCCTGTTGGGCAAGATATCCCAACCAAGGAGGAAATGGTAACTACAACCAAGGAAAAAACTATAATGGTAGAGTTCCAGGTTACTTCAACTGTGGTGACGTGGGGCACTTTAGAAAAGATTGCCCTAGGAAGAACCAAGCACGAGAAAGAGTCTTTGCGATCGGAGCCCGTCAGCGCGCCAAGACCTGAATGTTGTGACGGGTACATTCCCTATTAACCAACACTAAGCATCCATTCTGTTTGATACTGGCGCCGACCTTAGTTTTGTATCGGTAGAATTTAATAATACACTTGGCCTAGTTTCAAGTAAGCTAGACATCCCATATTATATAGAATTGGCAAATGGAAAGTTAGTTAAAGCAAATGAGGTGATTAAGGGTTGTACTTTGGAACTTGGAGAGCGGGAATTTTCTATTGAACTCCTACTTGTTGATTTGGGAAGTTATGATGTTGTAGTCGACATGGATTGGCTATCTAAGAATAGAGCTGAATTTGTTTGTCATGAGAAAATCATTCATATCCCTCTTGCGAATGATGAAACACTTATAGTACACGGCCTTCATGCAGTTGATGTGAGGACGCTTGGCCCCATAAGGCGGTGGATTGCGACATCCCACATTGGTCATAAAGGCGCAGAAGTGCCTCCGAAAGGGGTGCATAGCCTTCCTTGCTCATGATGTTGATAAGGAGACCAAGGAGCCGAATCTAGAAGACATCCCCGTTGTGAAGGAATTTCCAGAAGTCTTTCCCGAATAATTGCTTGGGTTACCTCCACAGCGACGAATGGAGTTTCGGATAGACCTAGTGCCAGGAGGGGCACCAGCGGCAAAGGCACCTTATCGATTAGCTCCGTCCGAGATGCAAGAACTATCAACTCAACTACAAGAGCTGCTAGACAAAGGATTCATCAGACCAAGCTTCTCACCCTGGGAGCTCCAATGTTGTTTGTTATGAAGAAGGATGGCAGTTTTCGTATGTGCATCAACTTCAGGGAGTTGAATAAGTTAATAATCAAGAATCGGTATCCCTTGCCGAGGATAGATGACTTGTTTGACCAATTGCAAGGTTCTAGCTACTACTCCAAGATCGATTTGAGATCGGGATATCATTAACTGCGAATACAAGAAGCAAGCATCCTTAAAACGGCTTTCGGGACTCGCTATGGGCATTACGAGTTCCTCGTCAAGCCATTTGACTTAACGAACGCACTGGCAGTATTCATGGACCTTATGAATCAGGTGTGTAAGCCGTATCTGGATAAGTTTGTGATTATATTCATTGATAACATCCTTATTTACTCCTGAACCCAGGTGGAACACGAGCAACACCTGCGAACTATCCTAAGAACTCTTGAAGAAGGAACCGTTGTATGCAAAGTTGTCGAAATGCGAATTTTGGATTCGCAAGGTGCAATTCCTAACCCATATGGTAAATGAGAATGGAATTCATGTCGACCCTGCTAAGATTGAAGCAATCAAGAACTGGGAAGCCCCAAAGATGCCAACTAAGAAACGATAATTTCTGGGGTTAGCAGACTATTACAGACGATTCATAGAGAATTTTTCAAGTATTGCTCAGACGTTAACATCCCTAACCTAGAAGGATAATATGTTTGATTAGGGCGAGAAACAAGAAACAACTTTTTAGGCGTTGAAGGATAAACTCTGCGACGCACCTATCTTATCTTTACTTGAATGTACCAATGGATTTGTGGTATATTGTGATGCTTCTCGGCAAGGTCTTGGTTGTGTGCTGATGCAACGAGATAAGTCATCGCGTA